>OX465578.1:0-15389 GCA_950022955.1 Xestia ashworthii | reverse complement strand
TTTATTAATTATAAAATAATAACATAAATAAAATAATTATTATTCAAATAACAAATCTAAATAAATAAATTTTAAAATTATTTATTTGATAAATATTATAAAATATAGAATATTTTTTTAGAATTTTTACTATACCAAAACCTCTGTACACTTCTCTTCAACCTAAATCAACATTTTTTAATAAATTTTGACCAAAATTTAAAAAATAATATCTTAAACCATAAGTTGATAAATTAGGCATAAATCATATAATTCTTAAAAAATTTCTTAAATTATAAGTTATAATAAATTTATTTACAGAATAAATTTTTATATTTCTAATTAAATATCCTATAAATCCACCAATTAATCTTACATAAATTACTATTATTTTTAAACTAAAAGGTAAATAAATTATATAGGGATAAGAAAAAATTATTCATCTTAAAAATCTTCCTCTAATAATTCTTATAAATAATAAAATAAATATTCTTTTTAATATAATATAATCTTCATCATATAAATTATAAATTCTTATTAAATTATAATCATCTACTATTAAATATATAATTAAACGAAAAGTATAAAATATTGTTAATCCAGTTGATAAATAATATAAAAAAAAAATTATTAAATTCAAATTTCTAAATCTTACTATTTCTAAAATTAAGTCTTTTGAATAAAATCCTGCTAAAAAAGGAATCCCACATAAAGCTATATTAGAAATATTCATACATAAAGAAGTTAAAGGAATATATAATCTAATACCCCCCATAAAACGAATATCCTGAATATCATTTATTATATGAATAATAACTCCAGCACACATAAATAATAAAGCTTTAAATATAGCATGAGTTAATAAATGAAAAAAAGCTAAATCAGGTAAACCCATTCTTAAAATTCTTATTATTAATCCTAATTGTCTTAAAGTTGATAAAGCAATAATTTTTTTTAAGTCAAATTCATAATTAGCTGAAATTCCAGCTATAAATATAGTTAAACCAGATAATAATAATAATAATTTAAAAAAAAATATATCTAATAATAATAAATTAAATCGAATTAATAAATAAACACCAGCAGTTACTAAAGTAGAAGAATGAACTAATGCAGAAACTGGAGTAGGAGCAGCTATTGCTGCAGGTAATCAAGATCTAAAAGGAATTTGAGCACTCTTTGTTATCGCAGCTATAATAATTATTCCCCCAATTATTTTTATTTCTAAATCATTTTTTATAAATTCTAAATAAAAAATATAATTTCATCTACCATAATTTAATATTCAAGAAATAACCATTAAAATAAAAACATCCCCAATTCGATTTCTTAAAGCTGTTAATATACCAGCATTATAAGATTTTAAATTTTGATAATAAATTACTAAACAATAAGAAACCAATCCTAAACCATCCCAACCTAATAAAATTCTAATAATATTAGGTCTAATAATTAATAATATTATTGAAAAAACAAATAATAAAACTAAAATAATAAATCGTATTAAATTTAACTCAGAACTTATATATCTTTTTCTATAATAAATAACTACAGAAGAAATTAAAAAAACAAATATTATAAATAATAAAGATATTCAATCTAATAAAATAGATATAATAATAGATGTAGAATTAAAAGAAATAATTTCCCACTCTAATATAATAATTATATTATTCATAATAAAATATATTATTAAAAAGAAATTTAATATTCTTATTATAAATAAAAAAATAAATGAAATAAAACAAATTGAATATTTTACATTATTAATAATTTAAAATGAATTTTCATATTTTTGACACCACAAATCAATATTTTTTTTTAAATTATTTAAATAAAATCAAATTATTCTATAATCAATCTTCAAAACTAATATATTTAAAGGTAATCAATGTAATATTAATATCAAATACTCTCGTGAAACACCTATATAATAACTATAAATACCTGAATAATATTTTCCATGTTGAATAAAAGAATATAAATATAATCTATAACCAGCTCTAAAAAAAGAAATTAATATTAATATTAATATAGAAATTCAAGATCATCTTATTAATCTATTAATTAATCTAATTTCACCTATAAGATTTAATCTAGGTGGGGCAGCTATATTTGAAGATATTAATAAAAATCACCATAATCTCATTGAAGGTATAAAATTTATTATTCCTTTATTAATAAATAATCTTCGTCTATGTAAACGTTCATATCTAATATTAGCTAAACAAAATATACCAGAAGAACATAATCCATGACCAATTATTATGATATAAGATCCAATAAATCCCCAATAATTTATAATTATAATTCCTCTGATAACAATTCTTATATGAGCTACAGAAGAATAAGCAATTAATGATTTAATATCTACTTGACAAAAACATTTTAAACTAATAAAAAAACCTCCAATTAATCTAATAACAATTCTAATATAATTTAATTTTAAATTAATTTCTTGTAAAAAAATTAATAAACGTAATAATCCATAACCCCCTAACTTTAATATAATACCAGCTAAAATTATTGAACCTGATACAGGAGCTTCTACATGAGCTTTAGGTAATCATAAATGAACAAAATACATAGGTATTTTAACTAAAAAAGCCAAAATTATAGAAAAATATAATATATATGTATTTAAATTAAAAAATTTCAAAAAATAAATCATCATACAATGAATCTCATTAAAAACATAAAAAATCCCTATCAATAAAGGTAAAGAAACAAATAAAGTATAAAACAATAAATATACACCAGCTTGAATTCGCTCAGGCTGATAACCTCAACCAATAATCAATAATAATGTTGGAATTAATCTTCCCTCAAAAAATAAATAAAATATAAATATATTTATTGTTCTAAAAGTTAAATATAATATAATCAATAAAAAAATAATATTAAATAAAAAAAAATTAATATAAAAATTCATTTTATTTAAATTTTCTCTTGCTATAATTATCAAAATAGAAATTCAAATTCTTAATATAATTAAACCATAAGATATAATATCACAAGATATTATATAACTTATATTACAAAATAAACTTAATCTTATACCTAAATTTATAAATAAAAATATTATTAAAAATAATATTATCTGAACCATTCAAAATATATTTTTTATAAAACAAAAAGGAATTATAAAAATTATTATTAATAAAAATTTTATCATTATTTTATTTAAAGTTTATTTAATTATAATAAATTAAATCTCTGAAAATAGTCATTACCATGAGTTCGAATTATAGAAACTAAAATAGATAACCCTAAAGCCCCCTCACATACAGAAAAAACCAAAAATACTATCAATATATATATATCATAATCAATAAATCTTAAATAAACTAGTATAAAAAAAAATAATCTTAAAACAATAAATTCTAATCTAAGTAAAACAATTAATAAATGTTTATGTTTAGAAATAAAAATTAAATTTCCTAAAATAAATATTAAAATAAAAATAATTCATATATTTAAAATTATCATTTGTTTTTATAGTTTAAAAAAATATTGGTCTTGTAAATCAAAGTTAAGTTATTTACTTTTAAAACATCAAAGAAAAAGAATTTCTTTATCTATAATCTCCAAAATTATTATTTTAATTAAACTATTCTTTGATTTGAAATTTTAAAAATAATTTTTTCAATAATATTAATTGTAATTTCATTTTTTATATTATTTTTAAATAATCCTTTATCTATAGGATTAATAATTTTAATTCAAACTTTATTAACATGTTTATTATCAGGAATAATAATCAAAACTTATTGATTTTCTTATATTTTATTTTTAACTTTTTTAGGAGGATTATTAGTTTTATTTATTTACGTATCAAGAATCGCTTCAAATGAAATATTTAAACCTATAATTAACTTAAAAAAATTTTTTTTTTATTTAATATTTATTATTATTTTAATTCAATTTTTATATAATTATAATATATCATGAATAAACCTTTCAATAAATTCTGATATGAATAATTTTTATGAATTAATATTATTTTTTAATAATGAAAATAAATTTAACTTAAGAAAATTATATAATAATCAAACATTTTTGATTATAATAATATTAATAATTTATTTATTTATTACATTAATTGCAGTAGTAAAAATTACTAATATTTTTTATGGGCCAATTCGATCATCTTTAAATTAAATAATAATAATAATAATAATAATGATAAACAAATATATTAATATTCGAAAAACTCATCCTATTTTAAAAATTATTAATGGATCATTAATCGATTTACCATCTCCTTTAAATATCTCAGCTTGATGAAACTTTGGTTCATTATTGGCTTTATGTTTAATTATTCAAATTTTAACAGGACTATTTTTAACTATATATTATACGGCAAATATTGAAATAGCATTTTATAGAGTAAATTATATTTGCCGAAATGTAAATTATGGATGATTAATTCGAACTTTACATGCTAATGGTGCTTCTTTTTTTTTTATTTGTATTTATTTACATATTGGACGAGGAATTTATTATGAATCTTTTAATTTAAAATATACATGAATGGTAGGAGTAATTATTTTATTTTTACTTATAGCTACAGCATTTATAGGATATGTTTTACCTTGAGGTCAAATATCATTTTGAGGGGCAACTGTAATTACTAATCTATTATCTGCTATTCCATCATTAGGGGTAATATTAGTAAACTGAATTTGAGGTGGATTTGCAGTTGATAATGCAACATTAACTCGTTTTTATACATTCCATTTTTTACTACCTTTTATTATCTTAATAATAACAATAATTCATTTATTATTTCTTCATCAAACAGGTTCTAACAATCCTTTAGGAATAAATAGTAACTTAGATAAAATTCCTTTTCATCCATTCTTCACTTTTAAAGATTTAATTGGATTTATTATTTTATTATTCTTATTAACTATTTTAACTTTAACAAATCCTTATTTACTTGGAGATCCAGATAATTTTATCCCTGCAAATCCTTTAGTTACTCCTGTTCATATCCAACCAGAATGATATTTTTTATTTGCTTATGCAATTTTACGATCAATTCCAAATAAATTAGGAGGAGTAATTGCCTTAGTAATATCAATCTTAATTTTAATTATTTTACCATTTACTTTCAATAAAAAAATTCAAGGAATTCAATTTTACCCTATTAATCAAATATTATTCTGAATAATACTAACAATTATTATTTTATTAACTTGAATTGGAGCACGACCAGTAGAAGATCCTTATATTATTACAGGACAACTATTAACAATTTTTTATTTTTCTTATTTCATTATTAATCCTTTTATTAGTAAATATTGAGATAATCTACTTTTTAATTAAATTAATGAGCTTGTATAAGCATTTGTTTTGAAAACTTAAGAAAGAAATTTATTTCTATTAATTTATACTAAAAAAAAATTAAATTATAATAAAAAAATCTTAAAACCTAAAAAAAATAATAAAAAATTTAAAGAAACTGGTAAATATCTTTTTCAAGCTAAATATATTAATTTATCATATCGATAACGGGGTAATGTACCCCGAACTCAAATAAATAAAAAAGAAATAAATCTTAATTTTAAATAAAAAATAATTCCTAAATTAAATCCCCCTAAATAAATTAAAACAAATAATATTCTTATAAATAAAATTCTTGAATATTCAGCCAAAAAAATTAAAGCAAATCCACCTCTTCTATATTCAATATTAAATCCTGAAACTAATTCTCTTTCACCTTCAGCAAAATCAAAAGGTGTTCGATTAGTTTCAGCTAATCTTGATCTTATTCAGCATAATCTTAAAGGAAACATTAAAATAATAAACCATATAACCTCCTGATAATAAAAAAAACTTATTATATTAAAATCTATAATTATAATAATTCTAGATATCAAAATTAAAACTAATCTAACCTCATAAGAAATAGTTTGAGCTACAGCACGCAATCCCCCTAATAAAGCATAATTAGAATTAGAAGATCATCCAGCAACTATCACAGTATAAACTCCTAATCTAGTACAACATAAAAAAAATAAAATACCCAAATTAAATCTAATTAAATTAAAATAATAAGGAATTAATAACCAAATTATCAAAGATAAAATAAATCTTAAAATAGGAGAAAAATAATAACAAACATAATTAGAAAAATTTGGATAAGTTTGTTCCTTAGTAAATAATTTAATAGCATCTGAAAAAGGCTGTAAAATACCTATAAAACCTACTTTATTAGGACCTTTACGAATTTGAATATAACCTAAAACTTTCCGTTCTAATAAAGTTAAATAAGCAACTCCTACCAAAACCCCAATAAATAAAATTAATAAACCAATTATAATTAAATAAATATCAAATATAAACATTTACTATCTATATAATTTAAATTATATATTAATGAATTCTAAAATCATTACATTTTTCTGCCAAAATAGTTTATAAATATAAATATATATATATATATATTTATTAATATATTAAAATCAATATAAAATAAATATAATAATAATTTAATAAAATTCAATAAAATAAATCTAATTTTAATATTTAATCCTTTCGTACTAAAATATTATAACTTTTAAAAGATAGAAACCAACCTGGCTTACACCGGTTTGAACTCAGATCATGTAAGATTTTAATGATCGAACAGATCAAAAATTTTAAACTTCTGCATTTAAATTTTATCTTAATCCAACATCGAGGTCGCAAACTTTTTTTTTTATTCGAACTAAAAAAAAAAATTACGCTGTTATCCCTAAGGTAATTTTTTCTTTTAATCAATAATATTGGATCATTTATTCATTTATATATGATCTTTCTTAAAAAAAAAGTTTTATTTATTTTTTTGTCACCCCAACAAAATAAATAAATTAATTTTAATTTATAATTATATATACAATCTTAATTAATTTATCTATAAAACTCTATAGGGTCTTCTCGTCTTTTTAATTTATTTTAACTTTTTAATTAAAAAATTAAATTCTATATTTAATTAAGAGACAGTTAATATTTCATTCAATCTTTCATACAAGTCATCAATTAAATGACTAATGATTATGCTACCTTTGTACAGTCAATATACTGCAGCCCTTCAATTATAAATCAGTGGGCAGATTAGACTTTATATTAATTTCAAAAAGACATGTTTTTGATAAACAAGTGAATATAAATTTTTGCCGAATTCCTTTTAATTAATTTTTTCTAAAAATAATATCTTTATTTTATTTATATACTAATTTTATCATTATATCAATTTTTTTTTTATTTAAAAATTTTATTTAATAAATAATATAAAATTATATTAAATTTTATTTTAAATGAAATTATTTATAATAAATTAAAATTTTTTAACAATATAAATTATATAAAATTCAATTTAAACTTAATTAATATTTATATAAATTTAAATTAAAGCTTATCCCTTAAAATATAATATTATTTTATAAGAAAATTAATTAATTAATTTTCTTATAAAATAAAACAAAATTAAATTTTTTTCTAAAATAACTAGATATATTTAAAAACGATTAACATTTCATTTCAAATTAATTATTTTAAATATTTATGCCACAATAACTTTATTAATTAATTATCTCTTTTAAATTCGAGAATTTTTTTTTTAAAAATTTATTTTAATAAACTCTGATACCCAAGATACATTAAATTAAAATTACTTTAAATTTATTTTTTATTTCATTTATTTCAAATTTCTTTCACAATACTAATATACTATAATTTATTTAATTTTTTCTATAAATATACTTTAACCCCCATTAAAATATTTTATTTAAAAATTTTTTTATTATTTATATAACTAATTAATTTAACCCCTCAAATTAATTAATTTTTAATATCTTTTCAATGTAAATGAAATACTTTAAACTCAAGCTCTAATTCGTTCTTTCTAGAAACACTTTCCAGTACCTCTACTTTGTTACGACTTATTTCAATTTATTATAATATATGAAAGCGACGGGCAATATGTACATATTTTAATTTTTAATCATTTTATTAAATTAAATAAAATTACATTTAAATCCACTTTCAATTAATTTTTACAAATTAATATTCATTTAAATAAATTTATTGTAATCCATTATATTCTTAATTATAATCTGCATCTTGATCTGATTTAAATTTATATAATAATTTTTAAATATTAATTTTATTAAAAAATATTTTTTTAACAACGATATACAAAATAATAAATTAAGTAAATTTATTCGTGGATTATCAATTATTAAACAGATTCCTCTAAATGAACTAAAATACCGCCAAATTATTTAAGTTTCAATAAATATTTATTTACTATTTTGGTATTTTAATTTTAAATTTTAATAATAGGGTATCTAATCCTAGTTTTTTATAAAATTTATTAAATCATAATCTTAAATTATAAAATTTAATTAAATTAAAATTTCACCTAATAATTTAAAATTTTTATTATATAATTTTTAAATATTAATTAATTAACCAATAAAATTTAATTTAATTTTTGTATAACCGCAACTGCTGGCACAAAATCTGTTATTAATTAAAATATTACTAAATCTTAATTTCTTAAATAATTTAATATTAATTACTACTTTTATAATTTAAATATTATTTAAATAAATTAAAATTAACACTAAAATTTATATGTAAAATAAACTTTAAATAAAATTTTTAAACCATAAAAAATTTATTTATATGCAAATTTTTTCAAATAGATTTTTTTTTTTTTTTTTTTATATTAAAATATTTAATATAAATTATTAAATTTTTAATAATTTTTCTTTTTTCTCTTTCATAATATTTATATTAAAAACTAAATTAAAGAATAAGCAATTAATATTCGTAAAAATTATTATAAATTAAAATAATTAATCTTAATTTTTTTAATAAGTTATAGAATATAAATATATATTAATATATTAAATATTTAATATATATATATATATATATATGGTTAATTAATTATTTAATTTAATAATAAAACCGTTTTTAATAAATTTACATATAAATAAATTAAACAAATTTTAAAAATAAGCTAAAATTAAGCTTTTGGGTTCATACCCCAAATATAAAGGAAATACCTTTTTTTTAAAAATAAAGTGCCTGATTAAAGGATTATTCTGATAGGATAAATTAAGTAATTATTTTTACCTTTATTATATCTTATAGAATTAAACTATATCTAATAGTATCAAAAACTATTGTGCATCTTACACTAAAATATAAAATTTTGAATTTTAAATTCTCAAAAGAAATTTATATAATTTCTTATTTTAAATTTTTTTTTTATTTAATTCTAATAAGATATTTTTTCTTTTTATTTTATTTTTTAGAACTTTAATCTCAATTTCTTCTAATTCATGATTTGGATGTTGAATTGGAATAGAAATTAATCTTTTAAGATTCATCCCCCTAATTTCTAATTCTAACAATCTTTTAGCTACTGAAGCATCCTTAAAATATTTTTTAACTCAATCTATTGCTTCTATTAATTTTTTATTTACAATTTTAATTAAAATAATTTTTATGAAAAATTTTGAAATAAATAATTTTATTTCTATTATATTAAATTCTTCCATACTTATAAAAATAGGAAGAACCCCATTTCATTTTTGATTCCCTAATATTATTGAAGGATTATCTTGATTTAATAGATTTTTATTAATAACTTGACAAAAAATTACACCTATAATTATTTTATCTTATTATTTAAATAAAAATTTTATTATCATTATTATTTTTATAAATATTATAATTGGAGCTATTGGAGGATTAAATCAGACTTCTTTACGAAAATTAATAGCATTCTCATCTATTAATAATTTAGGATGAATAATTTCATCTATTATAATTAGAGAAACTTTATGATTTTTTTATATTTTTATATATTCATTTATAATTAGAATTATATGTTTTTTATTTTATATTTTAAATATATATTTTATCAATCAATTATTTATTAGTAATGTAAATTTTTTTATTAAAATTAATTTATTAATTAATTTTCTTTCTTTAGGAGGTTTACCCCCATTTATTGGATTTTTCCCCAAATGAATTATTATTAATTTTTTAATTAATAATAATATATATTTACTAACTTTTATTTTTATTATAATAAGATTAATTATATTATTTTTTTATATTCGTATTAGTTATTCTGCTTTTATATTTAATTATCTTAAAATAAAATGATTTAAAATTTTTATAAAAAATAATTATTTTTTATTGATTAATTTTTTTTCTTTCATTTCTTTAACAGGAATAATTATCAGAACTTTTTTTTTTTATTAAGGTTTTAAGTTAAATTAAACTAATAATCTTCAAAATTATTTATAAAGAAATTATTCTTTAAGCCTTAATAGAAATTTCTATTCCTTAAAATTTGCAATTTTACATCATTAATGAATATAAGACCAATCTAATAAAAGAGAATTATCTCGTAAATAAATTTACAATTTATCGCTTAAATCTCAGCCATTTTATTTTTTATAGCGAAAATGACTTTATTCAACAAATCATAAAGATATTGGAACATTATATTTTATTTTTGGAATTTGAGCAGGAATAGTAGGAACTTCTTTAAGATTATTAATTCGAGCTGAATTAGGAAATCCTGGATCTTTAATTGGAGATGATCAAATTTATAATACTATTGTTACAGCACATGCTTTTATTATAATTTTTTTTATAGTAATACCTATTATAATTGGAGGATTTGGTAATTGACTTGTCCCTTTAATATTAGGAGCCCCAGATATAGCATTTCCTCGAATAAATAATATAAGTTTTTGACTTCTACCCCCTTCTTTAACTCTTCTAATCTCAAGAAGAATTGTAGAAAATGGAGCAGGAACAGGATGAACAGTGTACCCCCCACTTTCATCTAATATTGCCCATGGAGGAAGATCAGTAGATCTTGCTATTTTTTCTCTTCATTTAGCTGGAATTTCCTCTATTTTAGGAGCTATTAATTTTATTACAACAATTATTAATATACGATTAAATAGTTTATCATTTGATCAAATACCTTTATTTATTTGAGCAGTAGGAATTACTGCTTTTTTATTATTATTATCTTTACCTGTTTTAGCTGGAGCTATTACTATACTTTTAACAGATCGAAATTTAAATACATCTTTTTTTGATCCAGCAGGAGGGGGAGATCCCATTTTATATCAACATTTATTTTGATTTTTTGGTCATCCAGAAGTTTATATTTTAATTTTACCGGGATTTGGAATAATTTCTCATATTATTTCTCAAGAAAGAGGGAAAAAAGAAACATTTGGTTGTTTAGGAATAATTTATGCAATATTAGCAATTGGATTATTAGGATTTATTGTTTGAGCTCATCATATATTTACTGTTGGAATAGATATTGATACTCGAGCTTATTTTACATCAGCAACAATAATTATTGCTGTACCAACTGGAATTAAAATTTTTAGATGATTAGCTACTTTTCATGGAACACAAATTAATTATTCCCCTTCTATTTTATGAAGATTAGGATTTGTATTTTTATTTACAGTTGGAGGTTTAACAGGAGTTATTTTATCTAATTCATCAATTGATATTACACTTCATGATACTTATTATGTAGTTGCCCACTTTCATTATGTATTATCTATAGGAGCCGTATTTGCTATTTTAGGAGGTTTTATTCACTGATATCCTTTATTTACAGGATTGTCATTAAACCCATATTTATTAAAAATTCAATTTTTTATTATATTTATTGGAGTAAATTTAACTTTTTTCCCTCAACATTTTTTAGGTTTAGCTGGAATACCCCGACGTTATTCAGATTACCCTGATTCTTATGTTTCTTGAAATATTATTTCATCTTTAGGATCTTATATTTCTTTACTAGCTATTATATTTATATTAATTATTATTTGAGAGTCTTTAATTAACCAACGAATTGCTTTATTTTCATTAAATTTATCATCTTCAATTGAATGATATCAAAATTTACCTCCTGCTGAACATTCATATAGTGAATTACCTATTTTAAGAAATTTATTCTAATATGGCAGACTATATGTAGTGGATTTAAACCCCATTTATAAAGGATCATCCTTTTTTTAGAAATTGCAACATGATCTAATCTTAATCTACAAAATGGAACATCTCCTTTAATAGAACAAATTATTTTTTTCCATGATCACACTTTAGTTATTCTTATTATAATTACAATTTTAGTGGGTTATTTAATAATAAGATTATTATTCAATAAATATATTAATCGATTTTTACTTGAAGGACAAATAATTGAATTAATTTGAACTATTTTACCAGCAATTACTTTAATTTTTATTGCTTTACCTTCTTTACGTTTATTATATTTATTAGATGAATTAAATAACCCTTTAATCACTTTGAAATCTATTGGACATCAATGATATTGAAGTTATGAATACACGGATTTTCATAATATTGAATTTGATTCATATATAATTCCTTCCAATGAATTAAGTTCTAATAATTTTCGTTTATTAGATGTAGATAATCGAATTATTTTACCTATAAATAATCAAATTCGAATTATAGTAACTGCTACTGATGTAATTCATTCTTGAACTATTCCATCCTTAGGAGTAAAAGTAGATGCTAATCCAGGACGTCTTAATCAAACTAATTTATTTATTAATCGTCCAGGTATTTTTTATGGACAATGTTCAGAAATTTGTGGAGCAAATCATAGATTTATGCCTATTGTAATTGAAAGAATTTCAATTAAAAATTTTATTAATTGAATTAATAACTATTCCTCATTAGATGACTGAAAGCAAGTATTGGTCTCTTAAACCACTTTATAGTAAAATAGCATTTACTTCTAATGAATATTTATTATTTTAATCAACTAAAAGAATTAGTTAAATTATAACATAAATATGTCAAATTTAAATAATTACTATATAATGTAATATTCTTTTATACCACAAATAATACCAATTAACTGATTAATTTCATTTTTTTTTTTTTTATTAATTTATTTAATTTTTAATATTATAAATTACTATATTTTTAACAAAAAAATTTCAAATAAAAATAATAATTTAAATATTAAATTAAAAAACTTTAATTGAAAATGATAAGTAATTTATTTTCAATTTTTGACCCCTCAACTAATTTATTTAATATTCCATTTAATTGAATTAGAACTATTTTAGGAATTTTATTTATTCCTTATTCATTTTGATTAATTCCAAATCGACATTTTTACTTTTGAAATTTTATCTTATTAAAACTCCATAATGAATTTAAAACTTTATTAAAAAATAATTATTTTCAAGGTTCTACTTTTATTTTTATTTCTATATTTTCTTTTATTTTATTTAATAATTTTTTAGGATTATTTCCTTATATTTTTACTAGAACTAGTCATTTAACATTATCTTTATCAATTTCTTTACCTTTATGATTAAGATTTATAATTTATGGATGAATTAATAATTCTCAACATATATTTATCCATATGATCCCCCAAGGAACACCTTCTATTTTAATACCTTTTATAGTTTTAATTGAAACTATTAGAAATATTATTCGACCAGGAACTTTAGCTGTTCGATTGACAGCAAATATAATTGCAGGACATTTACTAATAACTCTTTTAAGAGGTACGGGACCAAGAATAATAAATTATTTTATTATTATTTTAATTATTATTCAAATTTTATTATTAATTTTAGAATCAGCAGTAGCCATTATTCAATCTTATGTTATTGCAATTTTAAGAACTTTATATTCTAGAGAAGTTAATTAATGAAAACAAATTTTAATCATCCATTTCATTTAGTAGATTATAGACCCTGACCTTTAACAGGAGCAATTGGGGTAATAGTTCTTGTCACAGGAATAGTAAAATGATTCCATAATTTTAATATAAATTTATTAATTTTAGGTTATTTAATTATTATTTTAACAATATATCAATGATGACGAGATATTTGTCGTGAAGGAACCTTACAAGGTAAACATACAATTTTAGTTGTTAAAGGACTTCGCTGAGGAATAATTTTATTTATTGTCTCAGAAATTTTTTTTTTTATTTCATTTTTTTGAGCATTTTTTCACAGAAGTTTAGCACCTAATATTGAAATTGGAGCCATTTGACCCCCAATAAGTATTATTCCCTTTAACCCATTCCAAATTCCTTTATTAAATACGATTATTTTAATTAGATCAGGTGTATCAGTTACATGAGCTCACCATGCTATTATAGAAAATAATAATTCCCAAATAACACAAGGCCTCTTTATCACAATTATTTTAGGAATTTATTTTTCTATTCTTCAAGCTTATGAATATTTTGAAGCATCTTTTACTATCGCCGATAGAATTTATGGAGCAACATTTTTTATAGCAACAGGATTCCATGGCTTACATGTAATTATTGGAACATTATTTTTATTTATTTGTCTAATTCGACATTTAAATAATCATTTTTCTAGTAATCATCATTTTGGATTTGAAGCAGCAGCTTGATATTGACATTTTGTAGATGTAGTATGATTATTCCTTTATATTTCAATTTATTGATGAGGAAACTAATTATTTATATAATATATTTAGTATATTTGACTTCCAATCAAAAAGTTTAATAATTTTAATATAAATAATTATTTTAATAACAAATATTTTTTTAATTATTATATTAATTTCTAATATTTTAATATTATTATCTATTATCTTATCAAAAAAAACTTTTTCGGATCGAGAAAAATGTTCACCTTTTGAATGTGGATTTGACCCAAAATCATCAGCTCGAATTCCTTTTTCTTTACATTTTTTTTTAATTACTGTTATTTTTTTAATTTTTGACGTAGAAATTGCCCTTATTTTCCCTATTATCCCCTTATTTAAATTAGTGAATTTTATTTTTTGAGTAAAAATTAGATTTTTTTTTATCTTAATTTTATTAATTGGTCTATATCATGAATGAAACCAAAATATATTAAATTGAACAAATTAAAAAGGATTATAGTTTATAAAAACATTTGATTTGCACTCAAAAAATATTATTATTTATAATTTATCTTAAATAAGAAGCAATATTGCATTTAATTTCGACTTAAAAGAAAGAGTTTATAAACTCCTTATTTAAAAATTAATAATTATGTTTTATTAATTGAAACCAAAATAGAGGTATATCACTGTTAATGATAAAATTGAATTATATTCCAATTAAATTTAAAATATAGAAATATAAAGATTAAAATTAAGCTGCTAACTTAACTTTTAGTGGTTAAATTCCATTAATATTTCTGTTTATATAGTTTAATTAAAACTTTACATTTTCATTGTAAAAATAAAATATTTTTTTTATAAATAATTATTTTAATTTTTAATTATTATTTAAAGATATTATATATCTCCTTAATATCTTCAATATTATACTCTAATTTATAAGCTATTTAAAT
>CATLOM010000038.1:0-102100 GCA_950022955.1 Xestia ashworthii | reverse complement strand
CGGGCACCAAAATTTTCTTCCCAGACGCGGTGGCGGCGTACAAAACCGTGCGCAAAATGGTCCCCACAAGTATCACCACACAAATTCTAACGGGGCACGGTGGGTTCTCTGCATACTTGAGTCGGTTCAAGTGTAAGGAGAGCCCATCGTGTGCTTGCGAGCCTGGCAAGGAGGAGACGGTTCTCCACATTCTGCTGGAATGCCCCATCACCGCTAGGGCTAGATTTGAGGCTGAACAGCAGCTTGGGGTAGAACTCATTGCGGAAAATCTCCCCAGCCTGATAGCTAGTAAAACTCGAGATTTTCTGAAATATTGCGTAGAAATTGCAACCGTAGTGCTAGGAAGAAATAAATAATAGTTGAAGATACATTTTAGAGTTTTTCCATACTGAGAGGAATTGGTCTCTCCGGATTCGTTTCCAACAAAATTATATAAACTGCCATAGTCACATAACAGAATATCATATACACAAAACGGCTCTGATAATGTCAGAGGGACACTGGCTAGGCAGGAGTGGTTTTTAGCCGGTTCGAGTCCGGCACTACCTCGACTGTCTCACAAGAGAAATTCCTGTGGGATAGTCGAGGTGTCCGCGGGGATTTCCCACTCCTGCCCAAACAAAAAAAAAAAAAAAAAAAAAAAAAAAAAAAACCTAACCTAACCTAACCTAACCTAACCTAACCTAACCTAACCTAACCTAACCTAACCTAACCTAACCTAACCTAACCTAACCTAACCCAGTACCCCCCCAGCCTCCGTGGTGGTCGGATCATTTTTAGAGCAGCTCCGCACTAAAAAATTCAGTTTAATTGGTTTTTCTCATCGTATCGTAACGAGTGAAGTGTCCCTGGATGCGGAAACCTGCGCCGCATAAAGTGCCGCGCCCAATCTGTGCCGTTTCAATAGTGCCTGAAAGTTATCAGCGAAATACCTCATTTTTAGAGGTTAAGTGGAAACTGTTTTTTACAAAATCGAAGACGCTGCGCAAACAAGATCGGCGACCCCCTCCTTTTCTGCTGGAATCCAGTGGACATCGTGGCTCCGGATCATCTGGATCTATCACCATCGTCCTGACATCGCACCCTGACGAGTTATTCAGGTTTTTCAAAAAACCACGTGTCCTGAAAAGGTTGAAGGAGTGGAGATAGCGGCTCGAAAATAAGCACCAAGCAGGACCTTTACAAGACAAGGCGAGTTCATCTATTTTTAGAATTTTATGACACTTGGGAGACCTTATATAACGGTTACAAAGTACAAACTTTGGACCACAATATCATCGGTCCCCACCACCACATCGAAGTTCTTCTGCCGGAAACCGTGGCGCGCTCATCGGCCCTATATAGATCTTAAGTTTTAGATTTTTAATTACAGTAGTTTTTTTAGTTATAACGTATTTTATAAGTTTTTCACTTTTTCAAAATTTTTTGTCTTGGTTTTTTGTTTTTTGTAATTTTTAATTTTGCACATTATAGGGGCTTATTTTACCTATTTATTGCCATTTTTTCCAGAATTTTTCGACCCGTGGCATCTGAGATATCGATTTTTTATTGTTTTTTGGCTTTTATTCAAAATTTAATTGTAAATCATTAATTTTAACACCAAGACAGGGTCCAATACATCTATTGGGACCCATTTAAGCCCAAACACGGGCCACATATCTTTAAATTTGGCTTCTTTTATAAAATTGGCAATTCTGGGTTTTTAGGTTTTAAATTTAATATCACGATATCTCAGGAACCGCTGGTCCGATTATTCTCGGATTTTCTTTAGGGTTGACGGTATACTGCCAACTTTAGGTGTGGACCTGTTTCAGGCTGTTTCAGGCTAAAAATTTTTTGGTCGCTGAAATTGGTTTCAGGATAAACCTTAGGTGACGCCGAGCTGTATACCCAAAACCCCGTCCTTCTGCGACGCCGGGTTTCAAAGTTACGGGCATTTCAAAACAACGTTTGACAGCTCGGCGGCCATTTTGTTTGGCTTCAAACCGCCATAACTTCCGAACCGTAAGTCGTAGGAGATTTCGGCTTTTTACATTATAGTCAGGGACTCATCATCCTTCGTATCCCAGGATTTCAGGCGGTTTGGAGCTAAAAAATTTCAGGACCCTGAAAACAGTTTCAGCGAACAGCGGAGCCCAGGGCGAGTTGGGAGAGCCCAAACTCGGGGGATCTGCGACTCTCCCGAAGGAAGTTATCCGTTGTCAAAGTAGTGCTTTGACAGAACTGCGGCCATTTTGGAAAATTTTTAAACAACCATAACTTCCAAACGGGGAGTCGTAGAGGGCCGGGATTTTCACTGGTCATATTAGCAGACCACAGAGCATAAGGGGAGACCTTTTTCAGGCGTTTTCCTGAAGTAATTATTTTTCAGGCCGAAAGCTGTTTCAGTGGATTGTTCTCACCGAGCCAAGTTCGGAGAGCCCAAACACCGAGGTTTTTGGACCGGTGGTGCCGGAGAAATCCTCTATAACCACTTCTGGTTTTTTGTTTTTGGAAAAACCCGATTATTTTAGGTTGGGATATCTCCGGAACCCCCTGGTCTAACTGCATCGAGTTTGGGTTCATCTGAAAGGGCTCGGTGGGAGCTATCCGCTGGACCAAGTAGATCGACTCTACATAGAGTCTGTACAAAAAAGGGTCTCTACATTGCGATTTTTTATATTTTCTTATATTTTTCTTTTGATTTTCTTTTGTGACACGCTCTTTTGAGCGAAGGACAGCTCGAACTACACAACACCCACCCCCCTTTACAGGGTGGACTCACCGACAAATCTTTGGTTATACACTATAACATTTTTTATTTATTTAATTGTATTTTATTTTGACAACTTTCCCCGTTCTCTACGCTGTGCCCTTTACACACAAGCAACACAACACAACACACAACACACACAAAATATGGTTCTCGGGATTCGCACCCCAGTAAAAGGAAAGGGGCCAGGAGCCGGCACCAGTCAGCCACAGGGCTCTACGTCGCCGACCAACCCGGGAAATGAGGGACCATCTGGGGCGCGCGAAGCGCCAAAGGGGATATCGCTGACGTTCGGCAGAAAGGACGCTGTCAGAGTAACCCAAGCGGGAACAGCCGAAACGCCTCTGTCGACGTCGGCAGGGACCTCTGGTGCTGTCGCTCCTACCACCACTCCCAGCCCCGCAGGCCCGTCTGGACAGGCGCTGGACGCCGCCAGGACCTTTATCCGCAGACCGGAGCGAAAGCGAAGATCCGTAGACAACATGGAGGCGTACAAAAAGCAGCCTAACAGCTACGCTGCTCAATCGAATGACCAACTTCTCCAGGAACTCATGAAGACCTTTGAGGACATCCCATTCAGGGTGAAGGACTATCCTCAGATGAGGAAGGATATTAAGAACTTCCTGGAGACTCAGTCGGACAAAAGCCTACGGATCTTGTTTGAGCTAAGTAGGCGGGTAAAGGGCCTGGAAACTGCGCCCAGAACAGTCCCACCCACCAAGACCAACACCACGCCTATTTCACCCGGATTACCGGAGAACATACTGGAGAGGCTTGAAAGGGTGGAGACCAATATGAACACGCGCCTGAACGACTTTGAGAGGAAACTGTCGAAAGGTTTCCAGGACATGACCGAACGCTACGACGACTGCGGTGCCGACCTCATCGACAAGGTCGTCGATAGGGTTCTCGGGGTCAGTGAGAAGGTCGACGCGGTCCAGGCGGCCTTGGACCATACGTCAGAATGGGTCAAGGTCACTGGTCGGGCCGCGGCTGTCCTCGAGGACAAGATCGATGGCGTTGCCGGTGAGATCGCCACCAGATCCGACTTACTAAAGGAGGCCATAAGGGAAGTAGCATGCGAGCCAAAAATTGACTCGCAGTCTTACGCCAACGTGACTGCAGCCAAACCCGTACGTCGACCGGCTCTTCACTCGGTGGCGGTCACCCTCGAAGGCAGTCAGGAGACTGCTGACGAGGTGCTCGCTAGGGTGAAGGTGGCGGTCGATGCCAGGGGTACTGGCCTTAAAATAAACAAAGTCCGAAAGGCAAAGAACCAGACGGTCATACTGGGGTGCGACACAGAGGTGGAGTTGAAAAAAGTGAAAGAAAGGATTGAGAGCCGAGGTGGAGGGTTAATAGTAGCGCCCATGAAAAACAAAAACCCGCTCGTCGTCCTAAAAGACGTCTACTTGGACAGCGATGACGACGAGCTGGTGAAGGCGCTCTATTCCCAAAACGAAAACATCTTTCGGGACTTAGGCCAAGAGGACATAGAAATAGCCATCAAGTATAAGAAAAGAACAAGGAACCCAAAGACGGCGCACGTTGTCGTCCAAGTCAGACCAATAGTATGGCAGAGGATGACGGAGGCTGGAGCCCTTTACCTTGACCTGCAAAGGGTCAGGGTGGAGGATCAGTCGCCGCTCATCCAATGTACAAAATGTTTAGCTTTTGGGCATGGCCGGAAATTTTGTACGGAGAGTGCGGACAGGTGCAGTCACTGCGGAGGACCGCACTTACGCGAGAAGTGCGTGGAGTTTGTCGCGGGTAATGAACCGCAGTGCTGCAACTGCTCGCACTCGAAGTTTCAGAGGACCGACCACAACGCTTTCAGCGTGGATTGCCCGGTCCGAAAAAAGTGGGACTATCTGGCTCGGACGACAACGGCGTATGCCTAAACTGCTACTTAGGGCTTACATAACACACACAACACACGCACAAACACACCGATACAGTAATACAAACTGGGAGTACATATACATGGAAACCAGCGCACACAAACATGCACAGATATATAAAATATATAATTATATATATGAATATATCAAAAACACACACACAACACTAAACACGCACCACAAACAACACGCAACAATGTCTAGACAAATAAAAACCAGCAAAAGAAAAGACAATAATTATGTATATTATAAGTATATATGTATATTATTGCCGCAACCTTAATGAAAGTATAGAAAGGTATAATGCAAAATTATCCACATAAGCCCCTATAATAGTGTAGAAGCTGAAGTTAAGGCGAATAGATGTAAAAAATCAAATAGGTCCGAACTACATTTAAGTATAAATTGTTTTTGAAGATACAAGATTAGTAAAATTAAGGAAAGAACTGTATAAATATTGTATAAGACTTAAAATAAGGCAATATAAATTAATAAAACTAATTATGTGAAATTAAGCTAGAATCTAAGAATCCATATGTAAATTAGACAGTAAATAGAATTAAAATAAAAGTTGTGTTAGCATATAAGTATATACGAGTAATTAGTAATAAATAGATATAAGGAAAGAAACTGTAAACACCTTTGCAAAAATTGTAAATAAAACAAGAGTTGTCGTTTTGAATACCCTTAATAAAGAAATTTAAAACTAAAAGTAGTTACAATAGCGGGAGTCCCACCCGGCTAAGAATGTAAGAGAAGCATGAAAGAAAGACAAAGTATGAAGCATGAAAGTGCGAGAGGAATAAATGAGAGAACTGGAATGGATGAGTAATTTAGAATAATAAGATCCCGTTGTTCCCATGAACGGGGAAAAGCCCAAAAAAAAAAAAAAAAAAAAAAAAAAAAAAAAAAAAAAAAAAAAAAAAAAAACCTAACCTAACCTAACCTAACCTAACCTAACCTAACCTAACCTAACCTAACCTAACCTAACCTAACCTAACCTAACCTAACCTAACCTAACCTAACCTAACCTAACCTAACCTAACCTAACCTAACCTAACCTAACCTAACCTAACCTAACCTAACCTAACCTAACCTAACCTAACCTAACCTAACCTAACCTAACCTAACCTAACCTAACCTAACCTAACCTAACCTAACCTAACCTAACCTAACCTAACCTAACCTAACCTAACCTAACCTAACCTAACCTAACCTAACCTAACCTAACCTAACCTAACCTAACCTAACCTAACCTAACCTAACCTAACCTAACCTAACCTAACCTAACCTAACCTAACCTAACCTAACCTAACCTAACCTAACCTAACCTAACCTAACCTAACCTAACCTAACCTAACCTAACCTAACCTAACCTAACCTAACCTAACCTAACCTAACCTAACCTAACCTAACCTAACCTAACCTAACCTAACCTAACCTAACCTAACCTAACCTAACCTAACCTAACCTAACCTAACCTAACCTAACCTAACCTAACCTAACCTAACCTAACCTAACCTAACCTAACCTAACCTAACCTAACCTAACCTAACCTAACCTAACCTAACCTAACCTAACCTAACCTAACCTAACCTAACCTAACCTAACCTAACCTAACCTAACCTAACCTAACCTAACCTAACCTAACCTAACCTAACCTAACCTAACCTAACCTAACCTAACCTAACCTAACCTAACCTAACCTAACCTAACCTAACCTAACCTAACCTAACCTAACCTAACCTAACCTAACCTAACCTAACCTAACCTAACCTAACCTAACCTAACCTAACCTAACCTAACCTAACCTAACCTAACCTAACCTAACCTAACCTAACCTAACCTAACCTAACCTAACCTAACCTAACCTAACCTAACCTAACCTAACCTAACCTAACCTAACCTAACCTAACCTAACCTAACCTAACCTAACCTAACCTAACCTAACCTAACCTAACCTAACCTAACCTAACCTAACCTAACCTAACCTAACCTAACCTAACCTAACCTAACCTAACCTAACCTAACCTAACCTAACCTAACCTAACCTAACCTAACCTAACCTAACCTAACCTAACCTAACCTAACCTAACCTAACCAGTTGCACTCGGTCTGCCGAGCCGTTAACAGTTAAAACCCACGCGCTCCGCACATAAAAAAATCATTTTATTGGGTTTTTGTGCTCCGATTTTAAAGAAAGAAGTGTCGTTGGGTGCGGAAACCTAAGCCGCACAAAGTGACGTGTTAAAATCTTGCTTATCTACAGTGCCGAATAAGTTTTCAGTGCAAAACAGCGTTTTTAGAGGTTAAGTGAAAATTCGCTTAACTAAAAACGCGTACGCTGCCTGAACAAGATCGACGACCCCCTGCTTTTTCATCGACATCGTGTGCACATCGTGGTACCTGATCATCTGAGCGACTGAAAACCACCCTGACATCACCAACTGGCGAGTTATTCAGGAAATTCGGAAAACCACGTGTCCTGAAAAGGCAGAAGGAGTGGAGTCAGCAGCACGAAACTTGGCGTATACTTGGACCATCATAACACAAGGCGAGTGCAACAACAAATAGAATTTTAAGACAACTGGTATAATTTACATAACAGTTTAAAATTTGGAAATTTCGACCTTCATAACTTTGGACACAAGACGATTATCAAAATTCTTCAACTGCAGCCTGGTGCGCGCTCATTAGTACATTAGAGACTCTAAGTTCTAGATTTTTAGATATAACGGTTTTCAAGTTACAGGGAAATTTTCAGGAAAATCACTTTTTCAAAATATTTTCTGTTTTACTTTTGATTTTTTTTAAATTTTACTAGTGTATCTTGTAGCCCTTTATTTAACCCATTTTTTACATATTTTTTCAAAATTTTCTGTTAATTAGTTTCAAAGTTATTGAATTTTACATCTTTTTTGGTCATAACTCTTTAATTATAGGAAATAATTAGTTTTTTAAGTTATTATTGTGTTGTCTTACCATATACGGACTTGATTAAGCCCAAACTCGGGCCCTATAGCATTTAATTTGGCTGTTTTGACAAAAAACACCAAAATAGGTTTTTAGGTTTAAACTTTTAGATTAAGATAACTTGAGAACCGCTGGCCCGTTTTAGCTCGTTTTTTCACTCCGGCCAGTGGATTATATTTAGTTTTAAGATTTTTCAGTTTTCAGCCTGTTTCAGGCCTTCCAAAAATCTGTCGCTGAAACTGTTTTCAGGTCATACCTGAAGTGACGCCGAGCTGTAGGTCCAAAACCCCGTCTCTCTGTGACGTAGGGTTCCATAGTTACGGACGATTTAATACAGCTTTTGACAGTTCGGCGGCCATCTTGTTCAGTTTCAAACCACTGTAACTCCTAAACCGGTGGTCGTAGGAAGTAGCGGATTTCGACGTTACAGACAGGAGCCCGCTGCCCTACTTACCCCAAGTTTTCAGGAGGTTTGGAGCTGAAAATTTTCAGGACTCTGAAAGTAGTTTCAGCGGACAGAGGAGCTCAGGCCGAGTTGGGAGAGCCCAAACTCGGGGGTTCTGCGACTCTCTCGAAGGAAGTTATCCGTTGTCAAAGTACGCCTTTGACAGCACAGCGGCCATTTTGAAAAATCTTTAAACAACCATAACTTCCGAACGGAGAGTCGTACAGGGCTGGGATTTCCGCTGGTCATATTGGCAGGCCACAGAGCATAGGGGGAGACTATTTTCAGGAGTTTTCCTGAAGAAAACATTTTTCAGGCTGAAAGCTTTTTCGGTGGACTGGTCTCACCGAGCCAAGTTCGAGGAGCCCAAACACCGAGGCTTTTGGACCGGCGGTTCCGGAGAAATCCTCTGTAACCACTTTGGGTTTTTAACTTTGGTGAAAAACCCGAAATTTTAGGTTAAGATATCTCCGGAACCTCTTGGTCTAACTGAATCGAGTTTGGGTTCGTCTGAGAGGGCTCGGTGAGAGCTATCCACTGGATGATACAAATCGACTCTATATAGAGTCCTACCAGAGGTCACTCTACTTTTGAAGAAATCTGACTTCTGGAGTTCTTGTGACTGTACTTAGTGCTTGACCTGCTCTCTGAGCGAAGGAAAGACCACGACAACTCTATGTAGAGCAAAATTTTTCGACAAGCTGAAGATTTTCTTTTGAAGTCTTAGATCTTTTATATTTTTTATTTTTACTTTTTTCATATACACCTTTACCTTTTACTTTTAACTTTACACACTTGACGCAAACCTCCGACATGAACGCATTCAGGACCCCGCTCAAGGCGAAGTCAGCTGATGGTGAAAAATCACCAAATCCGACCATTTCGCCACCAAAGGTGAGACGCAGCGATGGAGAACCAGAGGCCGCAGGGCCTTCTAACGTGAACCCGAACAAAACGCCCTCCCCCCAAATCACCAAGACGGCGCAGGCTGGCCCTGCGAGACTTATTCAGAAGCCTCTCCAATCACGGCTTGTGCAAATCCACTCCCCGCCGAAACCTCAATACGCGGACCGGTCGGCAGAAGCAAAGGCCTGCTTGACCAAGGCAAAAGTCCTGCTCAACACCTCAAGGAACACCAAAAACGAGATCAAAGCCGGCGTATTCGACGTGCTGGACCGGTTGTTCCAGCTGGTCAAGGAGGCCGAAAAATTGGCAAAGTCAAAAAGAGTGGTGCCTGACAATGCACAGCCCGAAGGCCTAGCCGCCGACCTCACCTTCACAAATATTGCCGACCCAGCACCTAACTATGGCCATCTCGAGGCTCAACTAAAGAGCCACTCACTGCTGCTGGAGAGCCACACCAGGAGGATGGAGGACCTGAAGGTGGTTATCGAGCAGCACAAGCAGACCGTGGAGAACAGCACCGCCACGACATACGCGAGCGTAGCGGCGACCCACAGCGGAAACGCGTACCCTATGCGGAGTACGCTACACTCGATCGTCGTTACCTCCAAAGACGAAACGGAGACTGGGGATGAAGTACTGGACAAAGTGCGGAAAGTCGCGGATGCTAAAGAAGGCTGGATTAAGGTTGAAAAGGTGAGGAAGGCGAAAGACAGGAAGATAATAATGGGCTTCCAAACAATGGAAGAGCGAGATAAACTCAAAGTGCGACTAGCAAGAGACAGTCAGGACCTCCATGTCGAGGAGGTGAAGAACAAAGACCCGCTACTGATTCTAAGGAGTGTCCTCTCTGTTAACACGGACGAGGACATCCTCAAAGCATTGAAGAACCAGAACAGAGATGTTTTTCACAACCTCGACAAGGAGGAGGACAGGGTGGTGGTGAAGTTCCGGAGAAGGACAAGGAACCCACACACTTGTCACGTTGTGGTCAGCGTCTCGCCAACAATTTGGAAACGTTCAACAGAGCTCGGATACCTGCACGTAGACCTCCAGCGCGTAAGGGTCGAAGACCAGACCCCACTGGTACAGTGCACGCGCTGCCTAGGCTACGGGCATGGTAGACGATACTGTAAAGAACCGGCTGACTTGTGCAGTCACTGCGGCGGCCCCCACTTAAGGTCGGAATGCGCCGACTTCTTAACGGGTGTTGCGCCCAAGTGTCAAAACTGCACAAGAGCGAAACTCGGGGACGCTGGCCACAACGCCTTTAGCTCCGAGTGCCCAACACGCCGCAAATGGGATGAAATAGCAAGGTCCACGGTGGCATATTGCTAAGGGCACCCAGGGGGCACAACATGCTTATAAATTCGCACAGGCTAACCTCCAACGAAAGAAGCTTGCGACAAATGAGATGTTTCTGGAGGCGGAGAAACGCGGAATAGCGGCTGCGCTCATCCAAGAGCCTTACGTCGGCAATATCAAGACGTTGAAGAGTCAGAGGGGAGTGAGGATCTTCCAAAGCACTGATGTAGGAGAAGGGACTGTTAAGGCGGCAATTGCCGTCTTTGATAATGACATAAACGTCATCCAATACCCGAAACTCACCACCAACAACATCTCTGTGGTGGGAATCCAAACCAGTGCTTGGGAGATCACACTCGTCTCGCTCTATTTTGAGCCAGATAAGCCGATAGATGAATACCTAGAACATCTCAGGAAAATTGAGGTTGCAAATGGCTCTAAGCCACTGATCGTTGGAGGGGACGTCAATGCGAAGAGCACGTGGTGGGGAAGCCCAGTTATTGATAATAGAGGCGAAGACGTGTGTGGAACTCTCGGGGAGATGGGGCTTCATGTACTCAACGTAGGGGAAATCCCGACCTTCGACACTATCAGAGGAGGACAGAGGTACAGCAGCTACGTCGACATCACAGCCTGCTCGACGGATATCCTTGGATTGGTGGATGACTGGAGAGTGGATGAAGGTTTAACGAGCTCCGACCACAACGGCATTACATTCAATATTAGATTACGTAAATCAAAAGGCATTAGAATAGAAAGAACGACAAGAATTTACAATACCAAAAAAGCCAATTGGGACGAATTTCATGAGAAATTCAACCAATTAGCTACAGAATACAACGTCACTAAATTAGAAATAGATAAGATTAGTAGCACTGAGCAAATAGACATAATAACAAGCAACTTAACCAAAGCAATTAAAGAAGCATGCGATTCGGCAATGCCAATCAAAACTAGAAAAGAAAACTTTACCTTGCCGTGGTGGTCGGAAAATCTCGAGAAGCTAAAGCAATTAGTCACCACCAAGAAGCGAAGAATCCAGAGCGCTGCTCCTGTCCGAAGATCGAAGGTCGTCGGAGAGTACCTGAAACAGAAAGAAGAGTATGAACTAGAGGAAGCAAAAGCGGCAACCGAGAGTTGGAAAGAGTTTTGCTGCAAGCAGGATAGGGAAGGGGTTTGGGAGGGGATATATAGGGTAATAGGAAGGACTACACGTAGAGAAGAGGATCTGCCCATGGTGAGGAATGGAGAAGAATTAGACGCGAAAGGCTCCGTGAAATTTATCACGGAAACCTTTTACCCGGACGACTCTGTCAGTGCTGACGATGATTACCATTGCCACATCCGCCTGGAAGCAGACAGAGTCAACAAAGAGGAGAACAGGGATAACCTCGATCCGCCCTTCACCATGGCAGAATTGAAAACAGCCAGTGATTCTTTCAACCCCAAAAAGGCTCCGGGAATAGATGGCTTCACAGCCGACATCTGCAGCCGTGCCATTCGCAGTGCGCCAGAGACATTCCTGGCCCTTCTGAACCAATGCCTGGAATATGGATACTTTCCACAGTCTTGGAAGGAGGCTACGGTTGTGGTTTTGAGAAAACCGGGTAAAGGGGATTATACCACACCGAAAGCATACAGACCAATCGGCTTGCTACCCATTCTAGGTAAAATATTCGAGAAGATGCTGGTGGCCCGCCTCAGGTTCTACATATTACCTAGGATGAGTACTCGCCAGTACGGATTCATGCCGCAGAGGAGCACTGAAGACTCCCTCTATGATCTTATGCAGCACATCCGCAATAAAATTCATGAAAAGAAAATCGTAACACTTGTATCTCTAGACATAGAGGGAGCCTTCGACAGCGCCTGGTGGCCAGCTATCAGAGTCCGACTGGCTGAGGAAGAGTGTCCGGTCAACCTGAGGAGGGTCGTCGACAGTTACCTGAGAGACAGAAGGGTCAGAGTCCGGTACGGTGGAGAAGAGTACTCAAAAGGCACTAACAAAGGCTGCGTGCAGGGCTCCATCGGAGGCCCCTTCTTCTGGAACCTGCTCTTAGACCCACTTTTGAAGACTCTGCAGGGGAGAGGAGACTACTCCCAGGCATTCGCGGACGACGTTGTTCTTGTCTTCGATGGTGACACAGCAACAGAAATCGAGCGGAAAGCAAATGCCACCCTCGACCATGTTCGGGCGTGGGGTGTTAAAAATAAACTTAAATTTGCACCACATAAAACCAATGCGATGGTCATTACCAAGAAATTAAAGTATGATACCCCACGCCTGAGCATGAGCGGGATTGACATAAACGTTTCAAAAGAAATCAAGATTCTGGGTGTCACCATCGACGACAAGCTAACATTTAACACTCATGTGTCCAACGTATGCCGCAGAGCCATAGGTGTTCACAAGCAACTGTGTAGAGCGGCGAGGGTGAGTTGGGGACTAAATCCAGAGGTCATCAAAATTATTTATACAGCAACTGTAGAACCGATCGTCCTGTACGCCGCCAGTGTATGGGCCCCAGCAGCAAGTAAGCTGGGAGTCATAAAGCAGCTGGGTGTCGTGCAACGTGGGATTGCACAGAAAATGTGCAAAGCCTACCGCACTGTCTCCCTGAACTCGGCACTGCTTCTGGCTGGGTTGCTCCCTCTAGATCTCCGGGTCCGAGAGGCGGCCTCACTGTATGAGACCAGGAGAGGTGTACCCCAGGCAGTGCTAGTGGGCAGGGAGGTGGAGCGGGTGGCCTCCGCTATGGAATCCCCGCATCCAGCTAGGCGTATCGACCTGGAGTTCGTAAGTCTGGCTGACCGTGAGCAAGTCGACGCCAACGCAAACCTGGAAGTTAAAATCTTCACTGACGGAAGCAAAATAGAAGGGCGCGTCGGAGCCGCTCTTTCCATATGGAGAGGCGACGCCGAGGCGCGTGCTATCAGATTGGCGCTACCGGATTACTGCACGGTCTACCAGGCGGAACTTCTGGCGATATGCCGGGCAACTAGGGAAATCCAGAAGCACTCGGCATCCAGCTTCGGAGTGTACAGCGACTCCATGGCTGCCCTCCAGACAGTGAAAAACCACAGTTGCCTTCATCCCCTAGCAGTGGAAGCCAGGGATAATTTAACGACAGTATCCCAACAAAACAAAATGGTAAACTTGTTTTGGATAAAGGCCCATGCAGGGTTTGAGGGCAACGAAAGAGCGGATCAGCTGGCAAAGGAGGCCGCCCTGAGTAACAAGAGGAAACCTGACTACGACCTGTGCCCGGTTTCTTTCATCAAGCGTCACATTCGTATGGTGACGCTTGATGAATGGAACCAAAGGTATACGGTGGGTCAGACGGCGTCTGTTACAAAAATGTTTTTCCCGGACGCAGTGACGGCGTACAGAACGGTCAAAAAGATAGCAAAAAACCCAATACTAACACAAATTATGACGGGGCACGGTGGGTTCTCCGAATACTTGCATCGCTTCAAGTGTAAGGGGAACCCATCGTGTATCTGTGACCCTGGAGTAAGCGAAACGGTCCCACACCTACTCTTGAACTGCCCGGTGTATGCGACAGAAAGGTACGAATTAGAGAATAGAATAGATATGAAACTCGATAGAGAAAGCATTAGGGAAATAGTATCTGGGAGAGAAAGACAGAATTTTTTAAACTATTGTATAAAAATCTGCAATAAAGTAATAGAAAGAAACAAAAGTGTTTAGGTTGTTAAAACTATGTTTCAAATATATTAGTACATATATTTTATGTAAACATAGAAAATTAAGAAGTAAAATAGACCGTAATTAGCAGAATAAGTAGAAATGAAAACAGTATGTAAGATTCATGTTAAAAATGAGAAAATAATATTGTATATAGGTTAAGAAGAGAATGTTTTAACACTATGGCAGTGATTTATTTTCCTAAAAATAAAAATTAAAAAGGATAAGAATGTGAAAGAGTAGAATATAAGATATGATATAAGGTAGTTGTAATGATGCAAAGAAACACCTGTAATAGATAAGGAATAGTAATAAAAATAGACCTAAGAAATATGTAATAGAAATAAAATAGTATTAATATTGCTGAAACAATATCTGTAAAACATCGAATAAAAATAACATCTATGTGTTGAATTGTTTACACCCGAAATAAAAGAATAATAATAGATAGTACAGAATAGGGAATAAGTAGAAGGGCGTCCTACCCTTAGAGACAAAAGAAGATAGAATGCTAGAAAGATAAAGTATGAGGAATGAAAGTGCGAGAAGAATAATTGCGAGAACTGGTATGATCGTATAGCGAAAATAGGCTCCGATCACGTTGGAGGTAGAAGCATTATAAAAAAAAAAAAAAAAAAAAAAAAAAAAAAAAACCTAACCTAACCTAACCTAACCTAACCTAACCTAACCTAACCTAACCTAACCTAACCTAACCTAACCTAACCTAACCTAACCTAACCTAACCTAACCTAACCTAACCTAACCTTCAAACTTGCCTTGCCGTCTTACTGTACCGTCTACCAGGCGGAGCTTCTGGCCCTACAGAGGGCGGCAGGAGAAGTGCTCAAGAGTGGTGAAACCACGTTCGGCATCTTCAGCGACTCCAAGGCGGCCCTTCAGTCGGTTGCGAACGTAAGTTCCCCCCACCCCTTGGCTGTGGAAACTAGAGACACCATCCGACGCTGTAGGCTCCAGAACAAGAGTGTCTCCTTGTTCTGGATTAAGGCCCACGCGGGGTTGGAGGGGAACGAGCGAGCCGACCAGCTGGCGAAGGAATCCGCACTGAGGTCGAAGAAGAGGCCGGACTATGATCTGTGTCCCGTATCATTCGTCAAGCGAAGACTCCGGTCGGAGACGCTTGACGAATGGAACGGGAGGTACGGATCAGGTGAAACTGCCTCGGGCACCAAAATTTTCTTCCCGGACGCGGTGGCGGCGTACAAAACCGTGCGCAAAATGGTCCCCACAAGCATCACCACACAAATACTAACGGGGCACGGTGGGTTCTCTGCATACTTGAGTCGGTTCAAGTGTAAAGAGAGCCCATCGTGCGCTTGCGAGCCTGGCAAGGAAGAGACGGTTCTCCACATTCTGCTGGAATGCCCCATCACCGCGAGGGCTAGATTCGAGGCTGAACAGCAGCTTGGGGTAGAACTCATTGCGGAAAATCTCCCCAGCCTGATAGCGAGTAAAAATCGAGAATTATTTCTAAAATATTGCGTAGAAATTGCAACCGTAGTGCTAGGAAGAAATAAAGTTTAATAGTTAAAGATACATTTTATACATAGTTTTTCCATACTGAGAGGAGTTGGTCTCTCCGGATTCATTTACAACTAAATTAAATAAATTGCCATAGCCACATAAGAGAATAAATATATGAACAAAACGGCTCTGATAATGTCAGAGGGACACTGGCTAGGCAGGAGTGGTTTTTAGCCGGTTCGAGTCCGGCACTACCTCGACTGTCTCACAAGAGAAATTCCTGTGGGATAGTCGAGGTGTCCGCGGGGATTTCCCACTCCTGCCCAAACAAAAAAAAAAAAAAAAAAAAAAAAAAAAACCTAACCTAACCTAACCTAACCTAACCTAACCTAACCTAACCTAACCTAACCTAACCTAACCTAACCTAACCTAACCTAACCTAACCTAACCTAACCTAACCTAACCTAACCTAACCTAACCTAACCTAACCTAACCTAACCTAACCTAACCTAACCTAACCTAACCTAACCTAACCTAACCTAACCTAACCTAACCTAACCTAACCTAACCAAAAACGAAAACGTTGATATCTTCTATTCTAGACGTGCGATTTTGAAGCTGTTTTCGGCTTTTTTAGACCAAACTAGGCGTCCGCCTGTGTTCTGACCATATCGCGCGCACTTTACACGCGCGTCTGGACTCCATCCCTTATTTTCAGAGAAATTCCTTAAAATTAATTGTTTTTCCAAATTTTCTTTTATATTTTAATTTAGATTATAGTTGCAATAGTACTCACCCTTCTTCCCTGAATTCTGGTCCGCGTTCCGTGTCCCGGTCTCCAGGTAGTGGGGTGAAATTCCAAATTTTTTCTTTCGAAAACTGGTTTTTTGACCAAAACTCAAAATTTTTGTTCGGCACATAACAAGTTTTATTCCATAATTCGCTAGCCCGCGCGGAGACGCGTCTCTGGACACCTCGCCCGCGCCCCTAGCTCGAATAAAATTTTGCCCACCCACCCGCCCTCTGGGTTATAGGAAGGTAGACGTGGGATTTTAGGCAAAATTTTATTTTTCGGATTTTATTAGTATTTAGTCTTTTGAGGAATTTTTATTGATTTTTAGGGATTTTTAACAATTTTTGACGTATTTGACCGAGTCTGCAAAGGCTCACAAAAGTGTTGACGTAATTTTATAATTATTTAATATCGTATTTAATATTTAGGTGATTATTATTTATTTTATTATTACTAGTGTGTACCCCCCTTTACAGGGACACATATAAGTCCAGTGTCCATTTGCAAAAACGTCTCTCCTCTCGAGTAGATCGTTCTGACTCCCTCTTTACAGGAGTCAGTTCTGATACCACCTGCTCTTAAAATTCAATATGTTCCGCACCCCATCCAGCACCGTAAGGGCTCCAGGCTCTAGTGGCTCGCCGCGATCGGCGGAGAAAGTGGTGCCTCCGTCTGTGGCCGCGAGGAGGAGAATCTCTTTTGGAGACGAGACTCCTTCTGCGTCACAGGGAGACCCTGCCACTCCGGGGACGCGCCGAGCCGCCATTGACGCCTCAAGACCGCTCATAAAGCCTGAGGCGAAGTGCCGCACTCGCATTGAGGAAGCGAGAGCTTGCCTAAATAAGGCCAAGCTTAATCTGGGCAACTCTCGCAACCTCAAGGCCGAGATAAAGACTGCGGTGCTCGAAGCCATAAACAGGCTTTATGAGCTGGTCAAGGAGTCCGAACGGGACAAGGCCCCTGCCGCACCCACTGCCGTACCGGAACCCGCGCCCACTGCCGACTTCGGTCCCCATCCAACTTCTTTGGAGGTTCTTGCTGGCCAGACTGAGCTCCTGAAGACCATAAAGGAGCACATCTCGGAGTTGAAAGACAACTCCGAGAAACTTGACAGGCTCCGAGACAGTCTGGCCAGCAAAGAATGTGTGGGGGAGACAACCTACGCGAATGTAGCTGCCGTCAGTAAGTGCCACACCGGGGCGCAAGCCCTGGAGCGAACGACGCTGCACTCCGTGGTTGTCACCTCAACACAGGAGACGGATACGGGGGCCGAAATCCTCGAAAGAGTGCGAAAAGCAGTGGACGCGAAGGAGGGCTGGGTGCGTGTAGAAAGAGTTAGGAAGGCCAAAGACCAAAAAGTTATTATGGGGTGCGCAACGACGGACGAGAGGAGAAGGCTTAAAGAGCGACTAGAGGAGGCCGGAGAGAACCTCGTCGTCGAGGAAGTTAAAAATCGAAACCCGCTTCTGGTTCTTAGGGACGTGCTTTTAATACACAGTGATGAAGAAGTGATCAGAGCCCTTAAGAACCAGAACCGGGAGATCTTCCACGGCCTCGGCGACGAGGAACAGAAGATTTCTATAAAGTTCCGAAAGAAGTCCAGAAATCCCCATGTGAGCAGCGTTGTGATGAGTGTTTCTCCAGCAATCTGGAAGAGGGCACTCGAAGGAGGCAAGCTCCGTATTGACCTCCAGAGAGTGCGCGTCGAGGACCAGACGCCTCTGGTGCAGTGCACCCGCTGTCTATCGTACGGCCATGGCAAGCGCCTATGTACGGAGCCGGCCGACCTGTGCAGCCACTGTGGCGGTCCACACTTTAGGGTGGACTGCCCAGACAAGCACAGGGTCGAAGCAGCGGTGTGCGTTAACTGCACCAGAGCCAAACTGGAGGAACACTCACACAACGCATTCAGTGAGTTATGCCCGGTGCGAAGGAAGTGGGACGCATTCGCGCGAGCAACTATAGCCTATTGCTAAAGTGGTCGATGCGCCCACTTCCAGATACACGAAGACTTTAAATTCGATACAACTAGAACACAGACGCAAAGAGCGAACCACTAGGGTTGGCTTTTTGGAGAACGGAAACTGGAGCCACTTTTTTGCAAAAGTGACTGGAGTTAAGCTGTACCATGAGTCAACTCTAGTGGTGTCGTCAAGTTGTGTCAAGGTTGCAAAAATACGTCGATTCAATCCCAGAGCACTAGTAAAAAATGGATATTAAAATATATAGTGAATATTATATGGTCCTAATATCAAAACAATGAAAACAAAGACTGCTCATGGCAAAAAAAAAAAAAAAAAAAAAAAAAAAACTGAAAGCCAAAAATAAGTTATCGCAGATCGGGCATACATTCAAAGGATACTTCGCTACAATAAAAACATTGCAAAAGTAGAAAAATATAAATTAGTAGTAGTAGTTATATACAATGTTTGTAAAATTTATAAAAGGAGTAAAAATAGCACTTTAGAAGTAAAACAGTAAAACTTAATAGAGATTAAATGTTAAATTAGTGAAGTGCTGTTATCGTAAAACGCATAAAAGTATAAATATCACCAGAGCATGGTCTCTTCGGCCTAAACTTTGTCGCCAATTAAGCTTAAAAACAAATAAAAAAGGGCTCTGATTACGTCAGAGGGACACTGGCTAGGCAGGAGTGGTTTTTAGCCGGTTCGAGTCCGGCACTACCTCGACTGTCTCACAAGAGAAATTCCTGTGGGATAGTCGAGGTGTCCGCGGGGATTTCCCACTCCTGCCCAAACAAAAAAAAAAAAAAAAAAAAAAAAAAAAAAAAAAAAAAAAAAACCTAACCTAACCTAACCTAACCTAACCTAACCTAACCTAACCTAACCTAACCTAACCTAACCTAACCTAACCTAACCTAACCTAACCTAACCTAACCTAACCTAACCTAACCTAACCTAACCTAACCTAACCCAACCTAACCTAACCTAACCTAACCTTTTTTTTTTTTTTTTTCGGTCGTCCTCCCGCTGGCGCTCCGCCTCCTCCTTTTGCGAGATTACGTCCTCGCAAAAGGAGGCGACCGCTGCCCAGGCCTCTTCGCTCTCCAGCATGGCGTTGACGACGCCGGGAAGCGAGAGGTCCGGTCCGATTACCGCGGTCAGACCGCGGCGCAGCTCGGACCAAGCCGGGCACACCTCCAGGGTGTGCTGCGCCGTGTCCTCCGCCGCGCCGCAGTCGTGGCACGCCGGGGTTTCCTCCCTCCCGATCCGGTGCAGGTGCGATCCGAAACAGCCATGGCCGGACAACACCTGCACCAGACGGAACGAGAGGAAACCGTGGGACCGCTCGAGCCAGCTCCGCAAAACCGGTCCGAGCGCGTCCAACGTACGGCGGCCAAAGGCGGCGTTGGCGAGGTCCTCCGTCCAGTGGAGGACGATGGCGTCCTTCGCCTCCCGCCGCACGGCCTCCCGCTCTTCGGCGACGGGGCGTCCCCCGCCTCCACCGCCTCCTTCACCTGGCCCTTGAGTAGGGCCAGCGCGTCGATCGTCGAACGCCCTCGACGGAAGCCGAATTGGGCGTCCGACAGATCCGGCCCTACCCCCCGCAAATGGCTGTCGAGCCGGGAGGCTACAATCCCCTCGAACAACTTACCGACCTCATCGAGCAGGACGATGGGCCGGTATGCCGAGGGGGAGTCCACCGGGCGGCCCTCCTTTCGGAGGAGGCATAACTGCCCCTCCTTCCACAGTTTCGGGAACCTCCCAGCCGTAAAGCACGCGCTGAAGAGGTCCCGAAACCTGTCCTCCATACCGGAGGCGGCGATCGCCAGCACCCGTGCGGGGACACCGTCTGGTCCGGGGGCCGTCTTCTTCGCGCGGAGGCTGAGAACCCCCGCGTAGAACTCCGCCACCGTCACCGGGGGGACGTCCTGCTCCTCCGGCGAAGCCGCCCCTTGCGGGGGATCCATCGTTGGTGGGGTGAAGTCGGTCCTGCGCGGAAACAGGGACCGGACCACCCCATCCAGCAACGCTGGCTCGAGGGTCTCCGACAGTGGGGGACCATAGGGGCGTAACTGGTTCCGTGCCGCCTTATATGGTCTCCCATAGGGATCTCTGTCGAGACCCTCCAGCATCTCGGCTCTCGCCGAGTCTTGTGCAGCGCCCATTGCAGACTTGAGGGCCGTCGTCGCCTCTCGGTAAGAGGCGTAAAGACGGTCCTCTTCTGCCCGGTCTCGGTTTTGGGCGCTGCGCCTTCGGCTCCGCGTGTAGGCCCTTCTGGCCGCCACGCAGGTGGCCCGGAGTCCCTCCAGCTCCTCCGTCCACCAATAGACGGCACGACGGGGAGGCGGGCGGCGAGACCGAGGCATGCTGGAATTGCACACCTCGGTCAGGGACCCCCTGAGCTGGACCGCAGCGGCGTCCACGTCCAGGCCCTCGACAGGGGGCGACAGCCAGTCCTGGAGGAAGGCCGCCTCCTTGGCTGCCTCCCGGTCCAGGCGGGTGAGTGCCCACCGCGGGAAGGGAGATTGCCCAGCACGGGTAATCCCCCTCCCCCCCTGCTGGGTGGAGATGTCGAACCGCACATATCGGTGGTCCGACAACGTCTCCACCATCTCTACCCGCCAGTTGACGACGCGGGCGGCCAGCGCGGGGGTGGCAAACGAGACGTCCACCACCGACCCACCCTGTTGCCGCACACACGTGTGGACTGCCCCCCTGTTGAGGAGGGACACACCGCAGGAGGCCGCCCAAAACTCGACGGCGCGTCCCCGGACGTTGCAACCAGCAGCCGGATTGCCCCAGGCCGCCGACTTGGCGTTCAGGTCGCCCAACACCATAACTTGGCGTGGCGCCGCCCTCCCTTTGACTGCGGTGAGGATCTCGAGGAAATCCTCAAAGTCCGAGAGAGGGCGGTTTGGGGAGAAATAGACCCCCACCAGGGCCATGTCCCCCCAGGCGGCGGCCACGTATCCCGGTCCCCTCTCTAAGAGCGAGAGGGGAGGGGAGTCCGTGGAAGACCGCGCCACCAACGCCACCAAGCCGTCCCGGTCACCCAGCCAACGGCCAGGGACCGAGTAGGGTTCGGCGACCACCGCCAAGTCCACCAACCACTCAGCCATGGTCTGCATCAGCAGATCCTGGGCTGCCCTGCAGTGGTTGGTGTTCGCCTGGAGGATGCGATGTTCGACCCTATCCATCAGTCGGACATCGCACCCCCCTCCGCAGCCGCCGCAGGAACGACGGAGTTAGCGGCAGCAGCAGCAGGCCTGGTCGGCGCCAGCGCTTTGCCACGCTTAGGGGGAGGATTGCAGTTCCTCCCCTTCATTACGTGGCCTGCTAGGCGGCCACTGGCGGCACACACCGCACAGTGTGGCGTGGCGGCCTCACAAGATACGGCTTTGTGGCCGTTCTTGCCGCAGCGGTAGCACGTGTCCGTCCTATCCACCGTGGACGGACACATGGGCCGGGTGTGTCCGATGCCGAAGCACCGGAAACACCGCAGAGGCTGGTCCTCGAGTGCCCGGACTGCACCCGAGCTGAAGCCAACTGTGAGCCGTCCCTTGGCAAGGACGGCTTTGGCAGCGGCGATTGGGCACTCGAGGCGGATGGTGCCCATGCCGCCGCGTCCGGGTCTTATGTCCCGGCCTTGGACCGCCGCGGCGCCACAGCCCCCTACCGCTGCGACCGCCACAACCACCTCCTCCTTGGTGACGGAGTCGTCGAGCTCCGTCACCTCGATGGCCGCTGACTTCACCGGTCGGGCCACCTTCGCCGAGTCCGCGATGACCTCCTGCAGCTTGGCTGCAAATAGGTCAGCGTGGGCACTCCCCTCGGCCCCCGGGAACTCGAAGATTCGAGCCCCGGCTTGTGTCCGCCGGCAAGACACGCTGCCGATCCCCAGTTGGGTGGGATCGGCATTGGCACGCGCCCGCACCAAGACGGACGCGTACGTCTCCCCACGCTCCGCCGCCTCCGCGGTGAGTGTCACCACGACGGCAGCGGTTTTTGGGGGGACTAGTTTCCCCTTTCCCTTTGTTTTCCCCTTCCCTGCACCCTTGCCGGTCGTCTGCGACCGACTGGGAGCGGTAGTGGCGGGGACGGCAGGTACGGCCTTCGCCGACTTTTTGCCCCTGCCCTTCCCCCTACGTACCACATCCGTCCACTCGTTGGACGGGGTGGTGGCAGGGAGAAGAGTGTCTTCCGCCTGGGAGGAGGACGGCCCTGGCTCGCTTGGCTGCCTCTTATCCGCCGCAAGCGGCGGTCGAAGGCGCTTTTCCGGCAAGAGCCGGTCCTCTATGCCCGCTAAGCAGGCCCTTGTGAAGGCCCTCTCCTCCAACACAACCTTGCGGATGATATCCTCAAGGTTGGAGGATGGGCCTTCTACCGCAGGGCTTGTCCGGGCCTCTTGAGGCCGGGCCGTGGCTTCAGCCAGCTTCTGATGGAGCTGGCTGACCTCCAACTGTAGGCGATCGACCTTCGCCTGCAGTTGCCGCGTCTCGTCGGTGGCCTTGCGACGCACCAGCTCCGCGACGACACCGCGCATGCTCGCGGCCCGGCTCTTGAACCTAACCTAACCTTTTTTTTTTTTTTTTTTTTTTTTTTTTTTTTTTTTTTTTGACGCTGGGAAAAAATGCATTACGCATACCCTCCCATCGGGGGATGAGAGGGGTATGTGGGACTCCCCGGGTCTGACCCGGTATACCCACTAAAACGACCCAGCGACATTCCCGCTTCGTCCGAGTGGCGGGGGACTGGGAAACCGGCATAGCCTTTACGTCCAGTCCTCCGCCGACGATTGCCCTTCATGGCGGGCCCCTTACAGGGGCCCGGGAATGACTGACGAAGGTGGTGACGGGTGCAATGCGGGCGAGGGCACCCCCGTGCCTGTCGCCCGCCCGTCGCCACCACGAGGAGGGAGAGGACGATGCCTTCTCCGACCCCTTCTTCGTCTGTGGAGCGGCACAGCGAGAGGGTCGACCTCCCGCTCGCGCTTCGTGAGAGGGTGGTTTGGGGAGAAATAGACCCCCACCAGGGCCATGTCTCCCCACGCGGCGGCCACGTATCCCGGTCCCCTTTCTAAGAGCGAGAGGGGAGGGGAGTCAGTGGAAGACCGCACCACCTGAAGGATGCGATGTTCGACCCTATCCATCAGTCGGACATCGCACCCTCCTCCGCAGCCGCCGCAGGAACGACGGAGCGGCCAATCGGCGCGTGCGCTTTGCCTCGCTTAGGAGGAGGATTACATTTTCTCCCCTTCATCACGTGGCCTGCCAGGCGACCACTGGCGGCACACACCGCGCAGTGTGGCGTGGCGGCCTCACAAGAGACGGCTTTGTGGCCGTTCTTGCCGCAGCGGTAGCACGTGTCCGTCCTGTCTACCGTGGACGGACACATGGGTCGGGTGTGCCCGATGCCGAAGCACCGGAAACACCGCAGAGGCTGGTCCTCGAGGGCCCGGACTGCACCTGAGCTAATCCCGACCGGCAGCCGTCCCTTGGCAAGGACGGCTTTGGCTGCGGCGACTGGGCACTCGAGGCGAATGGTGCCCATGCCGCCGCGGCCGGGCCTTATGTCCCGGCCTTGCACCGCCGCGGCGCCACAGCCCCCTATCGCTGCGACCGCCGCCACCACCTCCTCCTTGGTGACGGAGTCGTCGAGCTCCGTCACCTCAATGGCCGCCGACTTTACTGGTCGGGCCACCTTGGCCGAGTCTGCGATGACCTCTTGCAGCTTTGCTGCGAAGAGGTCCGCATGGGCACTCCCCTCGGCCCCCGGGAACTCGAAAATTCGAGCCCCAGCTTGTGTCCGCCGGCAAGACACGCTGCCGATCCCCAGTTGGGTGGGATCGGCATTAGCACGCGCCCGCACCAAGACTGACATATATGTCTCCCCTCGCTCCGCAGCCTCCGCGGTGAGCGTCACCACGACGGCTGCGGTTTTTGGGGGGACAAGCCTCCCTTTTCCCCTTCCTTTTCCCTTCCCGTTTCCCTTGCCGGTCGTCTGTGACCGGCTGGGTGCAGTGGTGGCGGGGACGGCAGGGACGGCAGGGACAGCCGTCACCGACTTTTTCCCTTTGCCCTTTCCCTTGCGAACCACATCCGTCCACTCGTTGGACGGGGTGGTGGCAGGGAGTAGGGTGTCTTCCGCCTGGGAGGAGGACGGCCCCGGCTCACTCGGCTGCCTCTTATCCGCCGCAAGCGGCGGTCGGAGGCGCTTCTCCGGCAAGAGCCGGTCCTCGATGCCCGCTAAGCAGGCCCTTGTGAAGGCCCTCTCCTCCATCACAACCTTGCGGATGATATCCTCAAGGTTGGAGGATGGGCCTTCTGCCGCAGGGCTTGTCCGGGCCTGTTGTGGCTGGGCCGTGGCTTCGGCCAGCTTCTGATGAAGCTGGCTGACCTCCGACTGCAGGCGATCGACCTTCGCCTGCAGTTGCCGCGTCTCGTCGGTGGTCTTGCGACGCACCAGCTCCGCGACGACACCGCGCAAGCTCGCGGCCCGGCTCTTGAGGGCCTTCTGGAAGGTCCCCTTAAGATTGGAGGACTTAGAGGTGACCTCCATGATCTCCTCCTCGTCCTCCTCCGCCATTTTTTCGAGCTCCTCAAGGGAGTGGTCCGCGTATGTAACGCGGGACGCACCGTACCCGGACTTGGCCCGGGTGACGTGCGCCCGCTTCTCTTTGGCGGCGACCTTCTCCTCCAGCTCTTGCTGGAGCTGCGCTCGCCGGGCCAGGTCCAACTTGCGTTGGGCGTCCGCGAGCCCAACATTGTGGGTATCCGCGGCCACGGTCGTCGGCTTTTTTGCCTTGGACCCCGAGGCCTGGGAACCCTCGGACCCACCGCTCAGGTGGACCCGCTTCCGCGAGCGAGAGCCGCTCGCGTCCGACACACTAAACAGTGAGTCGTTGTCAGACGACTCGTCCGCCAAGAAGCCTGCCGCAGACGGCGCGCGGCTAGCTTCAGACGCCGTAACGTCGGGGTGGCCCTGAGAAGGGCCTTTTGGTTGGCCCTGAGAAGAGCCGTTTGGTTGGCCCTGAGAAGGGCCTTTGGGTTGGCCCTGAGAAGGGCCTTTGGGTTGGCCCTGAGAAGGGCCTTGGAGTTGGCCCTGAGAAGGGCCTTGGGGTTGGCCCTGAGAAGGGCCTTTGGGTTGGCCCTCAGAAGGGCCTTTTGGTTTTCGCCCGGAGGCGCTCCGCGTTAATTTTGGCATTTTCCAGCAAGCTCGTAAATCGCAAGTCAAGGGTATAATCGATACGAGAGCACAGTGCTCTTTGGCCGTACCCAGTCTGCCACTCCGTTACGGTGGTCAGAACTGGGCCGTTTCCAGGGGACGCGACGTGGACGCAAGCACTGTGGGGTGGTCCCCCAACCTAACCTAACCTAACCTAACCTAACCTAACCCCAGTTGCACTCGGTCTCTCGAGCGGTAAGCAGCGAAAACCCACGCGCTCCGCACAAAAAAATAGAAATTAATTGGTTTTTCTGCTCTGATAGTAGCAAGTGAAGTGTCGTTGGATGCGGAAAATTGCGCCGCACAAAGTGCCGCAATCAACTCGTGCCGCTCCACAGTGCTGTGCAAGTTACTGCTGAAAAACCTCTACTTTGAAGGTTAAGTGGAATTTGCTTTTTGGAAAACAGCAAACGCTGCCGAAACCATCGCGGCGACCACCTGCTTTTTCACCGGCATCGTGTGGACATCGTGGGTCCCGACCATCTGGACCACTCATCACCTTCCTGACATCGAGCCTTCACGAGTTATTCAGGAATTCGTGAAAACCACGTGCTCTGAAAAAACTGAAGGAGTGCAGCCAGCGAACTGAAAATTGGTACCAACTTGAACCACTAAGACACAAGGCGAGTGCAACAATTTTTAGAATTTTAAGTCATATACACGTTTATATATGACTATTACAAACTCTCAACTTTGACCCCCAATAACTTTGACCAGAAGAAGCTTTTCAAAATTTTTCAACTGCAGCCTGTTGCGCGCTCATCAGTATAGTAGAGACCCTAAGTTCTAGATTTTTAGATTCAATAGTTTTTAAGTTACAGGGAAATTTTCAGTAAAATCACTTTTTCAAAAAATTTTCTATTTTATTTTGGTCTTTTTAAAATTTTTGTTATTAAATCTTGTAGCCCTTTATTTAACACATTTTTAACATATTTTTTCAAAATTTTCTACTGATTAGTTTCAAAGTTATTGAATTTTTCATCTTTTTTGGTCATAACTTATTATTAATAGGAAATAATTAGTTTTTAAAGTTATTACTGTATTTTTAAACCTTATACGGACTTGATTAAGCCCAAACTCGGGCCCTATATCTTTAAATTTGGCTGTTTTGATAAAAAACACCAAAATAGGTTTTTAGGTTTAAACTTTTAGATTTAGATAAGTAGAGAACCACTGGTCCGTTTTAGCTCGTTTTTTCACTCCGGCCAGTGGATTATAGTTACCTTTAAGAATTTTCAGTTTTCAGCCTGTTTCAGGCCTCCCGAAAATTTGTCGCTGAAACTGCTTTCAGGTCATACCTGAAGTGACGCCGAGCTGCAGGTCCAAAACCCCGTCCCTCTGTGACGTAGGGTTCCTTAGTTACGGACGTTTTTATACAGCTTTTGACAGTTCGGCGGCCATCTTGTTCAGCTTCAAACCACTGTAACTTCTAAACCGGTGGCCGTAGGAAGTAGCGGATTTCGACGTTACAGACAGGAGCCCGTTGCCCTACTTACCCCAAGTTTTCAGGAGGTTTGGAGCTGAAAATTTTCAGGACCCTGAAAGTAGTTTCAGCGGACAGAGGAGCTCAGGCCGATTAGGGAGAGCCCAAACTCAAGGGGTCTGCGACTTTCCCGAGGGAAGTTATCTGCGATCAAAAATTAACTTTGACAGGTTCGCGGCCATTTTGAATTTTTTCAATCGATCATAACTTCTCAACGGAAAGTCGTAGAGGGCTGGGGTTTCCTCTGAATACATCAGCAGGGTATACACGGACAACTTGAATAGTTTTCAGGCGATTTCAGGAGCTCGAAAATTTTCTTCCTGAAAACCGGTCCGGTGGATTGGTCTCACTGGGCCAGCTTCGGAGAGCCCAAACACCGGGGTTTTTGGACCGGCGGATCCGGAGATATCCTCTTGTAACCACATTTGGTTTTTATTTTTGTGAAAAACCCGATTTTTCAAGTCGGGATATCTCCGGAACCCCTTGGTGTAACTGCGCCGAGTTTGGGTTCATCTGAGAGGGCTCGGTGAGAGCTGTCCACTGGTAGTGACGGATTGACTCTACATAGAGTCCTTCCGAGAATCTTTCCAAATTTGGGGGTTTTTGACTCGGGAAGAAAATTTTTGACGGTTCCCCGACTGGTTCATTGTGACCCACTTTTTGTGACTCTATATAGAGACTAAAGTTATTTCTAACTTATTCTCTTATTTTATTTTATCTTTAATTTGTGTACCACGAAGGCTCTATTGGGCCTGACTGTAGCTTCTGTTTCTTTGCGACTCAACTAGCATTTTTACACTAGTTTCATGTGATTGTTCTGTTTTACTTTATTTTTAATTTTATTTTGACTGCACACACTCTTTACACTGTGTGCAGACTACGGCAACTTTTTGCATTTACTTTGAGTTTGTTTTCCTCTGACAATGTTCGCCACACCACCAGAGAAGCCTGTAGAGGGAAGGGAAAACCCAAAATCCCCGCCAAAAACACAGACGCTCTCGTCTGGCGTTAGACGCAGCGTTGAGAAACAATTTTCACCGCCAAGGTCGCAGGCGACCACGTCTGGCGTCAGACGAAGCGTCGAAAAGTTCGAGGCTGCAGGAACAGAGTCGCAAAATCTGACTCCATCCACCAGCAAAATGGAAATCCCGGTACTCCCTCGACAGGTTCTCACAACGCGTCTGGCCGAAGCCAAAGCTAACGTCGTTAAAGCTAAAACAAACATCAACAACTCCAGAAACCTAAGAGCGGACATTAAAACAAACGCCCTGGAAGCCATTGACAAATTATTCCAGATTATAAAAGATGCGGACATGGAAATAAAACGTCTGAAAAGAACTGGAGAGAAGTCTGCATCTGAGAGTATAACAGCCGACTCTCAGACAACGACCGTTAAGACGCCTCAAAAGCAGACCTACGACAGTCCGGTAATCGCACAATTAAAAGAGCAGAGCCGGCTGCTCATTGAAAACGGCAGAAAAATGGACGACCTTAAACTAAAGATGGAAGAGCAGCACCAACAATTGTTGACGACAAAATCGTATGCCGAGACAACGGCGGCCCGAGCCACCGTGCACCCGCCTCCGCAGAGTGCACTGCACTCGGTAGTCGTCACATCGCAGGATGAGAACGACACCGGAGACCATGTTCTCACAAAGATCAGAGAGGCAGTGAACGCTAAAGAAGGGTGGGTCAGGGTGGAGAGGACCCGCAAAGGAAAAGATAGGAAGATTATTATGAGCTGTCACACTGACGAAGATAGACAGAAGGTCAGACAAAGACTTGAAAGCTCCGGAAAGAGTTTAGTCGTGGAAGAAGTCAAGAACCGAGACCCTCTCCTGAAGCTCGCCGACGTTCTTACAGTGAACTCTGATGAGGACGTCATCAGGGCCTTCAGGAATCAAAACCGGGGCATCTTCCACGATCTGAAGGAGAATGATGACAGACTCGAAATAAAGTATAAGAGAAAGGCACGTAATCCGCACACTAGTCACATTATCCTGAGCGTCTCTCCGGCCATCTGGAAAAGGGCGACCGACGCTGGAGCAGTCTATATCGACCTCCAGCGCATCCGGGTGTGGGACCAGTCACCACTGGTCCAGTGCTCGCGATGCCTAGGATATGGCCACAGCAAGAGGTTCTGCGCAGCATCGGCAGACCTATGTAGTCACTGCGGAGGACCGCACCTTAGGGCGCAGTGCACAGAGTGGCTTGCTGGAGGCGTACCCACTTGCAGAAATTGCACAGCGGCCAAGCTCGACTGCAACAGCCATAATGCCTTCAGTCAAGAATGCCCCATTCGGAGGAAGCGCGACGCAATAGCTCGCATGTCGGTCGCCTATTGCTAAGGGCGCCCAGGAGACCAACAGCAACCCAAACCCCTACAAAATAGTACAGGCCAACCTCCAGCGAAAAAGACTAGCGACCAACGAACTTCTGACCGAAGCGAACAAGCGCGGGGTCGCCATTGCTCTCCTCCAGGAACCATACGTCGGCGGGGTAAGAGTAATGAGGAGTCATAGAGGCGTTCGGGTCTTCCAGAGCACTGACATAGGAGATGGGACTGTTAAGGCCGCAATAGCGGTCTTCGACAAAGACCTCATCGTCGAACAGTACCCGAAACTCACCACGAACAACATCACCGTGGTGGGGATCCGAACCAGTGCCTGGAGGATCACACTAGTCTCCTTTTACTTCGAGCCAGACCAGCCAATCGGACCATACCTGGAGCACCTCAAACGTGTTGAGGAAGAGGTAGGTCCCGGGAGATTGATTCTTGGAGGAGATGCAAACGCCAAGAGTACCTGGTGGGGAAGCCTATCTATTGATCGCAGAGGTGAAGAAGTTTGCGGAGTCCTCGATGAGCTGGACCTAAACATACTGAACAGAGGGGAAATTCCGACCTTCGACACAACCAGAGGGGGGATAAGATATTGCAGTCATGTCGACATTTCAGTATGCTCCACAGATATCCTCGACCTGGTAGACGACTGGAAGGTAGACGAGGGCCTCACGAGCTCGGACCACAACGGCATTGTTTTTAATATTAAACTTAAACGATCAAAAGGCATACAAATTAATCGCACAACTAGGATCTACAATACAAAAAAAGCAAATTGGCCCGAGTTTCGTGAGAAACTCGGACAATTACTGCAAGCAAACAAAATTAACAAATTTGAAATAGATAAATTAAATTCGGCCGTACAATTAAATTCAATAATAAAACTTTACACAAATATAATTAAAGATGCATGCACTTCGACAATGCCGGTTAAGAAGATAAACGAAGTGTTTACTTTGCCGTGGTGGTCCGAGAAACTCGAAAGGATGAAAAAAGAATACACTACCTACAAACGCAGAGTTAGGTGTGCTGCACCAGTCCGCAGAGCGAAGGTCGTCGAAGAGTACCTGAAAAAGAAAGTTGAGTATGAGACGGAAGCAGCCAAGGACGAAACCGCGAGCTGGAAGGACTTCTGTTCCAGACAGGACAGAGAAGGGGTTTGGGAAGGCATTTACCGGGTGATAGGCAGGACCAAGGGAAGAGGTGAGGATCAGCCACTAGCAAAGGATGGGGAAGTCTTGAACGCAAAAGGCTCGGTGGAACTCTTGGCCAAAACTTTTTATCCAGAGGACCACGTAGACACCGATAGCACCTGCCACAGTCTTACTAGAGAGAAGGCCGAGCTCGTGAATGCTCGAGGGCAAGGTGAACCTTGCGAGCGACCATTCACGATGGCTGAACTGATGGCAGCGTGTATGTCCTTTAACCCCAAAAAAGCGCCAGGAGCAGATGGCTTCACGGCCGACATTTGTTGCCAAGCCATCAGAGAAGCCCCGGAGGTAGCCTTGGCCCTCCTGAATGGCTGTTTGAGAACCCACCTCTTCCCCGAAATCTGGAAAGAGGCTACTGTCATAATTTTGAAAAAGCCTGGGAAGTCAGATTACAGCTCCCCAAAGGCGTATAGACCCATTGGCCTACTACCTATTTTCGGCAAAATCTATGAGAAGATGTTGGTGGCCCGCCTCAAGTTTCATCTGATCCCAAGGATGAGTACTCGCCAGTATGGATTCATGCCCCAGAAGAGCACCGAGGACTCCCTCTATGCGCTAATGCAACATATACGCTTTAAGCTAGATCTTAAGAAAATAGTAGTCCTAGTATCATTGGACATAGAGGGAGCCTTCGACAGCGCATGGTGGCCAGCCATTAGGGTTCGTCTGGCTGAGGAACAGTGTCCTATCGGCTTGAGGAGGGTCATCGACAGCTATCTCGAAAACCGAAGGGTCAGGGTCAGGTACGCAGGGGAAGAGTTTTGCAAGGCCACAAGCAAGGGCTGTGTCCAGGGTTCCATTGCGGGACCAATATTCTGGAACCTAGTGCTAGACCCGCTCCTAAAAAGCTTGGAAGATAGGGATGACTATTGCCAAGCATTTGCAGACGACGTCGTGCTGATTTTCGATGGTGACACAGCGCTGGAGATAGAGAGACGTGCCAATGCCGCTCTCGAACATGTCCGGGCGTGGGGCGTTCAAAATAAGCTTAAATTTGCCCCGCAGAAAACCAATGCGATGGTCATAACGCGCAAATTAAAATACGACGCCCCGCGCCTGAGCATGGGCGGGAGCGACATTCCCATGTCTAATGAGATCAAAATCCTGGGTGTCACCATCGACAAACAGCTTACTTTTAACACACACGTCGCAAATGTGTGCAGGAAGGCAATAGGCATCCACAAGCAACTGACAAGGGCAGCAAAGACCAGCTGGGGTCTAAACCCCGAGGTCATAAGAGTAATATATGTGGCCACCGTTGAACCAATCATCCTGTACGCCGCCAGCGTATGGGCTCCGGCCGTCGACAAGCTGGGCGTCAGAAAGCAGTTGGGAGCAGTACAGCGCGGCATTGCGCAAAAACTGTGCAAAGGGTACCGGACGGTCTCCTTGAACTCCGCGCTAGTGCTGGCTGGTATACTACCTCTTGACCTGCGAGTCCGCGAAGCGGCATCGCTTTACGAGGCCAGAAGGGGGGTACCTCAGCCAGCACTCGGCGACAGGGAGGTCGAGCAGGCCGCCTCGGCAATGGAGGCTCCACACCCCGCAGAGCGCGCTGAGCTAGAGCTCGTTAGCCTGGTAAACCAAGAGCAACTAGACAATGCCCAGAGCGAACTTGAAGTTCGCATCTTCACGGACGGGAGCAAGATTGGGGGCAAGGTTGGAGCGGCACTATCCGTATGGCGTGGTAACGCCGAAACCAAAACCCTCAAGCTTGCTCTCCCACATTACTGCACCGTTTACCAGGCTGAGCTTCTGGCAATATGCGTTGCGACTAGGGTGATACTGAAGCACAGTGCGCAATCGTTTGGAATCTTCAGCGACTCCATGGCGGCCCTCCAAACCATTCAGAACTACAACCGACACCACCCCCTGGCAGTAGAGACAAGGGCCAATCTTAGGTCCCTGTCGATCCAAAACAAGGCCGTTACCTTGTTTTGGATCAAAGCCCATGCGGGGTTGGAAGGGAATGAGAGGGCCGATGAACTAGCCAAAAGAGCCGCTGAGGGTTCCAAACGAAAACCTGACTACGATTTGTGTCCGGTTTCATATGTCAAGCGATGCATACGTGCGGAGTCTCTTGACGTATGGAACCAAAGATACAGCTCCGGAGAAACAGCTTCTGTCACGAAATTGTTTTTCCCGGACGCGGTGGCGGCCTACAGGATTATCAGGAAAATAAAAATTAACAGCATTTTAACCCAAATCATGACGGGGCACGGTGGGTTCTCGGAATACTTGAATCGCTTCAAGTGCAAGGAGAGCCCATCGTGCATCTGCGACCCTGAAATGGATGAAACGGTGCCACATATATTGTTCAGCTGTCCCGTGTTCGGCAGAGAAAGACTTGTGGCCGAGCAAATACTTGACACCAAACTCGACGCTGTAGATATGTGGCTAATAATGAAGAGCAAAAAGAGAGAGTTGTTTCTGGAGTTTTGTGTTAAAATATGTGAAAAGGTGATAAAAAGAAACAAAACGGTATAAGCAAAAATGTTTGCATAATATTGTGAATAATATTAGAGTCAAGCATTGAGAACAGAAGTTACAAAGTTGCTAAAAACCAGAATAAGAGACTAATGTAATTTAATGTTAATGTTGCCCATATTGAATTTTCTAGAGCGTAAGTAGTCGTAAGAAACTGTAGAGCGTAGAAAATAGAAATAGCATTAAGGAATATGTGACTAGGAGTAAGGATATTAAACGATTGTTGTAAACTAGAAATAGTATTAGCAAATATGTAATAAGAAATATGTAAATAGTGATAAGAATTATGAAATAAGAAAAATGTAACATAGTTCTATAAGATGGTTGTAAAAATCTTGTCAACAATGTAAAGTAATCATAAGAATCCCTGTCGACAAATAAAAAAAAACATTGTGTTCGTGTTAAACCCGAAATAAAGTAAAATAACAAAAAGTAGAGTACAGAATAGGGAAAGTAGAAGGGCGTCCCACCCTTAAAGAGAGAGAGGAGATAGAATGATAGAAAGATAAAGTATGAGGAATGAAAGTGCGAGAGGAATAATTGATAGAACTGGAATGAAAGATAAGCATTAGATAGTAAGGTCTCTGGCGTCGTCAGAGGAATAGAAGAGTAGGGAAAAAAAAAAAAAAAAAAAAAAAAAAAAAAAAAAAAAAAAAAAAAAAAACCTAACCTAACCTAACCTTTTTTTTTTTTTTTTTTTTTTTTTTTTTTTTTTTTTCGCTGGGAAAAAATGCATTACGCATACCCTCCCATCGGGGGATGAGAGGGGTATGTGGGACTCCCCGGGTCTGACCCGGTATACCCACTAAAACGACCCAGCGACATTCCCGCTTCGTCCGAGTGGCGGGGGACTGGGAAACCGGCATAGCCTTTACGTCCAGTCCTCCGCCGACGATTGCCCTTCATGGCGGGCCCCTCACAGGGGCCCGGGAATGACTGACGAAGGTGGTGACGGGTGCAATGCGGGCGAGGGCACCCCCGTGCCTGTCACCCGCCCGTCGCCACCACGAGGAGGGAGAGGACGATGCCTTCTCCGACCCCTTCTTCGTCTGTGGAGCGGCACAGCGAGAGGGTCGACCTCCCGCTCGCGCTTCGTGAGAGGGCGGTTTGGGAAGAAAAAGACCCCCACCAGGGCCATATCTCCCCACGCGGCGGCCACGTATCCCGGTCCCCTCTCTAAGAGCGAGAGGGGAGGGGAGTTAGTGGAAGACCGCACCACCTGAAGGATGCGATGTTCGACCCTATCCATCAGTCGGACATCGCACCCTCCTCCGCAGCCGCCGCAGGAACGACGGAGCGGCCAATCGGCGCGTGCGCTTTGCCTCGCTTAGGGGGAGGATTACATTTCCTCCCCTTCATGACGTGGCCTGCCGGGCGACCACTAGCGGCACACACCGCGCAATGCGGCGTGGCGGCCTCACAAGAGACGGCTTTGTGGCCGTTCTTGCCGCAGCGGTAGCATGTGTCCGTCCTGTCTACCGTGGAGGGACACATGGGCCGGGTGTGTCCGATGCCGAAGCACCGGAAACACCGCAGAGGCTGGTCCTCGAGGGCCCGGACTGCACCCGAGCTAATCCCGACCGGCAGCCGTCCCTTGGCAAGGACGGCTTTGGCAGCGGCGACTGGGCACTCAAGGCGAATGGTGCCCATGCCGCCGCGGCCGGGCCTTATATCCCGGCCTTGGACCGCTGCGGCGCCACAGCCCCCCACCGCTGCGACCGCCGCCACCACCTCCTCCTTGGTGACGGAGTCGTCGAGCTCCGTCACCTCAATGGCCGCCGTCTTGACCGGTCGGGCCACCTTGGCCGAGTCTGCGATGACCTCTTGCAGCTTTGCTGCGAAGAGGTCCGCATGGGCACTCCCCTCGGCCCCCGGGAACTCGAAAATTCGAGCCCCGGCTTGTGTCCGCCGGCAAGACACGCTGCCGATCCCCAGTTGTGTGGGATCGGCATTGGCACGCGCCCGCATCAAAATGGACATATAAGTCTCCCCTCGCTCCGCTGCCTCCGCGGTGAGCGTCACCACGACGGCTGCGGTTTTCGGGGGGACTAGCTTGCCCTTCCCCCTTCCCTTTCCCTTTCCCTTCCCTGCTCCCCTGCCGGTCGTCTGCGACTGACTGGGAGCGGTGGTGGCGGGGACGGCAGGTACGGCCTTCGCCGATTTCTTGCCCCTGCCCTTCCCCTTACGTACCACTTCTGTCCACTCGTTGGACGGGGTGGTGGCAGGGAGGAAGGTGTCTTCGGCCTGGGAGGAGGACGGCCCCGGCTCGCTCGGCTGCCTCTTAGCCGCCGCAAGCGGCGGCCGGAGGCGTTTCTCCGGCAAGAGCCGGTCCTCGATGCCCGCTAAGCAGGCCCTTGTGAAGGCCCTCTCCTCCATCACAACCTTGCGGATGATATCCTCAAGGTTGGAGGATGGGCCTTCTGCCACAGGGCTCGTCCGGGCATGTTGTGGCTGGGCCGTGGCTTCAGCCAGCTTCTGGTGAAGCTGGCTAACCTCCGACTGCAGGCGATCCACCTTCGCCTGCAGTTGCCGCGTCTCGTCGGTGGTCTTTCGTCGGACCAGCTCCGCGACGACACCGCGCAGGCTAGCGGCCCGGCTCTTGAGGGCCTTCTGGAAGGTCCCCTTCAAGTTGGAGGACTTAGAGGCGACCTCCACGATCTCCTCCTCGTCCTCCTCGGCCATTCTCTGAAGCTCCTCAAGAGAGTGGTCCGCGTATGTAACGCGGGATGCACCGTACCCGGACTTGGCCCGGGTGACGTGCGCCCGCTTCTCTTTGGCGGCTACCTTCTCCTCCAGCTCTTGCTGGAGCTGCGCTCGCCGGAACAGGTCCAACTGGCGTTGAGCGTCCGCGAGCCCAACATTGTGGGTATCTGCGGCCACGGTCGTCGGCTTTTTAGCCTTCGAACCCGAGGCTTGGGAACCCTCGGATCCACCACTCAGGTGGACCCGCTTCCGCGAGCGAGAGCCGCTCGCGTCCGACACACTAAACAGTGAGTCGTTGTCGGACTCGTCCGCCAAGAAGCCAGCCGCAGACGGCGCGCGGCTAGCTTCAGACGCCGGAGCGTCAGGATGGCCCTGAGAAGGGCCTTTTAGTTGGCCCTGAGAAGGGCCTTTGGGTTGGCCCTGAGAAGGGCCTTTGGGTTGGCCCTGAGAAGGGCCTTTGGCTTGGCCCTGAGAAGGGCCTTGGGGTTGGCCCTGAGAAGGGCCTTGGGGTTGGCCCTGAGAAGGGCCTTGGGATTGGCCCTGAGAAGGGCCTTTGGGTTGGCCCTCAGAAGGGCCTTTCGGTTTTCGCCCGGAGGCGCTCCGCGTTAGTTTTGGCATTTTCCAGCAAGCTCGTAGATCGCAAGTCAAGGGTATAATCGCTACGAGAGCACAGTGCTCTTTGGCCGTACCCAGTCTGCCACTCCGTTACGGTGGTCAGAACTGGGCCGTTTCCAGGGGACGCGACGTGGACGCAAGCACTGTGGGGTGGTCCCCCAACCTAACCTAACCTAACCTAACCTTTTTTTTTTTTTTTTTTTTTTTTTTTTTTTTTTTTTTTTTTTTTTTTTTTTACGCTGGGAAAAAATGCATTACGCATACCCTCCCATCGGGGGATGAGAGGGGTATGTGGGACTCCCCGGGTCTGACCCGGTATACCCACTAAAACGACCCAGCGACATTCCCGCTTCGTCCGAGTGGCGGGGGACTGGGAAACCGGCATAGCCTTTACGTCCAGTCCTCCGCCGACGATTGCCCTTCATGGCGGGCCCCTCACAGGGGGCCCGGGAATGACCGACGAAGGTGGTGACGGGTGCAATGCGGGCGAAGGCACCCCCGTGCCTGTCGCCCGCCCGTCGCCACCAAGAGGAGGGAGAGGACAGTGCCTTCTCCGACCCCTTCTTCGTCTGCGGAGCGGCGCAGCGAGAGGGTCGTCCTCCCGCTCGCGCTCCGTGACAGGGTGGTTTGGGGAGAAATAGACCCCCACCAGGGCCATGTCTCCCCACGCGGCGGCCACGTATCCCGGTCCCCTCTCTGAGAGCGAGAGGGGAGGGGAGTCAGTGGAAGGCCGCACCACCTGAAGGATGCGATGTTCGACCCTATCCATCAGTCGGACATCGCACCCTCCTCCGCAGCCGCCGCGGGAACGACGGAGCAAGTAGCAGCAGCAGCAGGCCCGGTCGGCACCTGCGCTTTGCCCCGCTTATGGGGAGGATTACAGTTCCTCCCCTTCATTACGTGGCCTGCCGGGCGGCCACTGGCGGCACACACCGCGCAGTGTGGCTTGGCGGCCTCACAAGACACGGCTTTGTGGCCGTTCTTGCCGCAGCGATAGCACGTGTCCGTCCTGTCTACCGTGGACGGACACATGGGCCGGGTGTGTCCGATGCCGAAGCACCGGAAACACCGCAGAGGCTGGTCCTCGAGGGCCCGGACTGCACCCGAGCTAAACCCGACCAGCAGCCGTCCCTTGGCAAGGACGGCTTTGGCAGCGGCGACTGGGCACTCGAGGCGAATGGTACCCATGCCGCCGCGGCCGGGCCTTATGTCCCGGCTTTGCACCGCTGCGGCGCCACAGCCCCCTACCGCTGCGACAGCCGCCACCACCTCCTCCTTGGTGACGGAGTCGTCGAGCTCCGTCACCTCAATGGCCGCCGATTTGACCGGTCGGGCCACCTTCGCAGAGTCCGCGATGACCTCCTGCAGCTTGGCTGCAAAGAGGTCCGCGTGGGCACTCCCCTCTGCCCCCGGAAACTCGAATATACGAGCCCCGGCTTGAGTCCGCCGGCAAGACACACTGCCGATCCCGAGTTGGGTGGGATCGGCATTGGCACGCGCCCGCACCAAAATAGACATATAAGTCTCCCCTCGCTCCGCAGCCTCCGCGGTGAGCGTCACCACGACAGCTGCGGTTTTCGGGGGGACTAACTTGCCCTTTCCCCTCCCTTTCCCCTTTCCCTTGCCGGTCGTCTGCGACCGGCTGGGGGCAGTGGTGGCGGGGACGGCAGGGACGGCAGGGACAGCCGTCGCCGACTTTTTCCCTTTGCCCTTCCCCTTACGGACCACGTCCGTCCACTCGTTGGACGGGGTGGTGGCAGGGAGAAGGGCGTCATCCGCTTGGGAGGAGGACGGCCCTGGCTCACACCGCCTCTTATCCGCCGCAAGCGGCGGTCGGAGGCGTTTCACGGGCAAGAGCCGGTCCTCAATCCCTGCAAGGCAGGCTCTTGTGAAGGCCCTCTCCTCCATAACAACCTTGCGGATGATGTCCTCAAGGTCGGAGGCGGGGCCCTCTGCCGCAGGGCTCGTCCGGGCCTGTTGTGGCTGGGCCGTGGCTTCGGCCAGCTTCTGATGGAGCTGGCTGACCTCCAACTGCAGGCGATCTACCTTCGCCTGCAGTTGCCGTGTCTCGTCGGTGCTCGTGCGCTGGATCAGCTCCGCGACGACACCGCGCATGCTTGCGGCCCTGCTTTTCAGGGCCTTTTGAAAGGTCCCTTTCAGGTTGGAGGACTTAGAGGCGACCTCCACAATCTCCTCCTCGTCCTCCTCCGCCATCCTCTCCAGCTCGGCGAGAGAGTGGTCTGCGTACAGAACGCGGGACGCACCGTACCCGGACTTAGCCCGGGCGACGTGCGCCCGTTTTTCTTTGGCCGCAACCCGCTCCTCCAGCTCTCGCTGGAGCTGCACCCGCCGAGCCAGGTCCAACTTTTGTTGGGCGTCCGCGAGCCCAACGACATGGGTATCCGCGGCCACGGTCGTCGGCTTTTTTGCCTTCGACCCCGAGGCTTGGGAACCCCCGGACCCACCACTCAGGTGGACCCGCTTCCGAGAACGAGAGTCGTTCGCGTCCGACACACTGAATAGTGAGTCGTTGTCGGACGACTCGTCCGCCAAAAAGCCTGCCGCAGACGGCGCGCGGCTAGCTTCAGACGCCGGAGCGTCGGAGTGGCCCTGAGAAGGGCCTTTGGGTTGGCCCTGAGAAGGGCCTTTTGGTTGGCCCTGAGAAGGGCCTTTGGGTTGGCCCTGAGAAGGGCCTTTGGGTTGGCCCTGAGAAGGGCCTTTGGGTTGGCCCTCAGAAGGGCCTTTTGGTTTTCGCCCGGAGGCGCTCCGCGTTATTTTCGACATTCAGACAGCTCGTAGTTCGCAAGGCAAAGAGATAGAAGCTACGAGAGCACAGTGCACTTTGGCCGTACCCAGTCTGCCACTCCGTTACGGTGGTCAGAACTGGGCCGTTTCCAGGGGACGCGACGTGGACGCAAGCACTGTGGGGTGGTCCCCCAACCTAACCTAACCTAACCTTTTTTTTTTTTTTTTTTTTTTTTTTTTTTTTTTTTTTTTTTTGACGCTGGGAAAAAATGCATTACGCATACCCTCCCATCGGGGGATGAGAGGGGTATGTGGGACTCCCCGGGTCTGACCCGGTATACCCACTAAAACGACCCAGCGACATTCCCGCTTCGTCCGAGTGGCGGGGGACTGGGAATCCGGCATAGCCTTTACGTCCAGTCCTCCGCCGACGATTGCCCTTCATGGCGGGCCCCTCACAGGGGCCCGGGAATGTTCGACGAAGGTGGTGACGGGTGCAATGCGGGCGATGGTACCCCCGTGCCTGTCGCCCGCCCGTCGCCACCAGGAGGAGGGAGAGGACGGCGCCCTCTCCGACCCCTTCTTCATCTGCGGAGCGGCGCAGTGAGAGGGTCGTCCTCCCGCTCGCGCTCCGCCTCCTCCTTTTGCGAGATTACGTCCTCGCAAAAGGAGGCGACCGCTGCCCAGGCCTCCTCGCTCCCCAGCATGGCGTTGACGACGCCGGGAAGCGAGAGGTCTGGTCCAATTTCCGCGGTCAGGCTGCGGCGCGGCTCGGACCAAGCCGGGCACACTTCGAGGGTGTGCTGCGCCGTGTCCTCCGGCGCGCCGCAGTCGTGGCACGCCGGGGTCTCCTCCCTCCCGATCCGGTGAAGGTGCGTTCCGAAACAGCCATGGCCGGACAACACCTGCACCAGACGGAACGAGAGGAAACCGTGGGACCGCTCGAGCCAGCTCCGTAGAACCGGACCGAGCGCGTCCAACGTCCGGCGGCCAAAGGCGGCGGCGGCGAGGTCCTCCGTCCAGTGGAGGACGATGGCATCCTTTGCCTCCCGCCGCACGGCCTCCCGCTCTTCGGCGACGGGGCGCTCCCCGAGCGCCTTCCGGCGCGCCGTCCACTCGTACACTCTGGCGAGCACCCATGCCTCCAACTCCCAAGGAGGGGTGCCGGCCAGAGCGCACGCCGCGGAAAAGCCCACCGAGCGGTAGGCCCTCGCCACCCGCTGTGCAATGGCCCTTTGGGGCCTGCGGATGGCGGCCGCATTCTCCCTCCTGTGGAGGGAGTCCGCCCAGATGGGGGCCCCGTATAGGGCCATACTCCGCAAGATGCCGGCATACAGGCGCCGGCATTTCGCCTTGGGCCCCCCCAGGTTCGGGAGGAGCCACGAGAGGGCGTCCGCGGCCTTCAGCAGGCGCGTCGACAGCCCGCTGAAATGCGGGCCGAAGCGCCACCTGTCGTCTAGTACCAGCCCCAGATACTTCATCTGGGGCTGGACCCCTATCCTGACGCCCTCCACAATTATGTGGGCGTCGGGAGGGCAGCGCTGCCGAGGTCCGCGAAAGAACACGGCCTCGGTCTTGTGCAGCGCCACCTTCAATCCCAGGCGGCGGATCCTCTCTGCAACCAAGGATCCGCCAGCCGAGGCCAGACAGGCCGCGTCCGCAAAGTTCCTCCCTCGGGCAGTGAGGAGAGTGTCATCCGCGTAGCAGATGACACTCGTGCCCTGGAGGAGGGCTCCGCGCAGGAGCCAGTTGAACCCGATGTTCCACAAGGGAGGGCCAAGCACCGACCCCTGCGGAACACCGGACTCTGCGCCGTACCGCCTCACCGTGGCCGTCTTGTCCACTAGGAGGACTTCTCGGTCCTCCAGGTAGCTGGCCAGGAGGTCCCGCAGGTATTGGGGCACTCCGTGATACCGGAGCGCCTCCAATATCGTCGAGTGGGGGACGGAGTTGAAGGCGTTGGCAATGTCGAACGACACCGCCAGCACTCCGTCCCCCGCCTCCACCGCCTCCTTCACCTGGCCCTTGAGTAGGGCCAGTGCGTCGATCGTCGAACGCCCTCGACGGAAGCCGAATTGGGCGTCCGACAGATCCGGCCCCACGCCCCGCAAATGGCTATCAAGCCGGGAGGCGACAATCCCCTCGAACAGTTTACCGACCTCATCGAGCAGGACGACGGGCCGGTATGCCGAGGGGGAGTCCAGCGGGCGGCCCTCCTTTCGGAGGAGGCATAACTGCCCCTCCTTCCACAGTTTCGGGAACCTCCCAGCCGTAAAGCACGCGCTGAAGAGGTCCCGAAACCTGTCCTCCATGCCGGAGGCGGCGATCGCCAGCACCCGTGCGGGGACGCCGTCTGGTCCGGGGGCTGTCTTTTTTGCTCGGAGGCTGAGCACCCCCGCGTATAACTCCGCCACTGTCACCGGGGGGACGTCCTCCTCCTCCGGCGTAACCGCCCCTTGCGGGGGATCCATCGTTGGTGGGGTGAAGTCGGTCCTGCGCGGAAACAGGGACCGGACCACCCCATCCAGCAACGGTGGATCGAGGGTCTCCGACAGTGGGGGACCATAGGGGCGTAGCTGGTTCCGCGCCGCCTTGTATGGTCTCCCATAGGGGTCCCTGTCGAGACCCTCCAACATCTCGGCTCTCGCCGAGTCTTGAGCAGCGCCCATTGCAGACTTGAGGGCCGTCGTCGCCTCTCGGTAAGAGGCGTATAGGCGGTCCTCTTCTGCCCGGTCTCGGTTTTGGGCGCTGCGCCGTCGGCTCCGCGTGTAGGCCCTTCTGGCCGCCACGCAGCTGGCCCGGAGTCCCTCCAGCTCCTCCGTCCACCAATAGACGGCACGACGGGGAGGCGGGCGGCGAGACCGAGGCATGCTGGAATTGCACACCTCGGTCAGGGACCCCCTGAGCTGGACCGCAGCGGCGTCCACGTCCAGGCCCTCGACAGGGGGCGACAGCCAGTCCTGGAGGAAGGCCGCCTCCTTGGCTGCCTCCCGGTCCAGGCGGGTGAGTGCCCACCGCGGGAAGGGAGATTGCCCAGCACGGGTCATCCCCCTCCCCCCCTGCTGGATGGAGATGTCGAACCGCACATATCGGTGGTCCGACAACGTCTCCACCATCTCTACCCGCCAGTTGACGACGCGGGCGGCCAGCGCGGGGGTGGCAAACGAGACGTCCACCACCGACCCACCCTGTTGCCGCACACACGTGTGGACTGCCCCCCTGTTGAGGAGGGACACACCGCAGGAGGCCGCCCAAAACTCGACGGCGCGTCCCCGGACGTTGCAACCAGCGGCCGGATTGCCCCAGGCCGCCGACTTGGCGTTCAGGTCGCCCAACACCATAACTTGGCGTGGCGCCGCCCTCCCTTTGACTGCGGTGAGGATCTCGAGGAAATCCTCAAAGTCCGAGAGAGGGCGGTTTGGGGAGAAATAGACCCCCACCAGGGCCATGTCCCCCCAGGCGGCGGCCACGTATCCCGGTCCCCTCTCTAAGAGCGAGAGGGGAGGGGAGTCCGTGGAAGACCGCGCCACCAACGCCACCAAGCCGTCCCGGTCGCCCAGCCAACGGCCAGGGACCGAGTAGGGTTCGGCGACCACCGCCAAGTCCACCAACCACTCAGCCATGGTCTGCATCAGCAGATCCTGGGCTGCCCTGCAGTGGTTGGTGTTCGCCTGGAGGATGCGATGTTCGACCCTATCCATCAGTCGGACATCGCACCCCCCTCCGCAGCCGCCGCAGGAACGACGGAGTTAGCGGCAGCAGCAGCAGGCCTGGTCGGCGCCAGCGCTTTGCCACGCTTAGGGGGAGGATTGCAGTTCCTCCCCTTCATTACGTGGCCTGCTAGGCGGCCGCTGGCGGCACACACCGCACAGTTTGGCGTGGCGGCCTCACAAGATACGGCTTTGTGGCCGTTCTTGCCGCAGCGGTAGCACGTGTCCGTCCTATCCACCGTGGACGGACACATGGGCCGGGTGTGTCCGATGCCGAAGCACCGGAAACACCGCAGAGGCTGGTCCTCGAGTGCCCGGACTGCACCCGAGCTGAAGCCAACTGTGAGCCGTCCCTTGGCAAGGACGGCTTTGGCAACGGCGATTGGGCACTCGAGGCGGATGGTGCCCATGCCGCCGCGTCCGGGTCTTATGTCCCGGCCTTGGACCGCCGCGGCGCCACAGCCCCCTACCGCTGCGACCGCCGCAACCACCTCCTCCTTGGTGACGGAGTCGTCGAGCTCCGTCACCTCGATGGCCGCTGACTTCACCGGTCGGGCCACCTTCGCCGAGTCCGCGATGACCTCCTGCAGCTTGGCTGCAAATAGGTCAGCGTGGGCACTCCCCTCGGCCCCCGGGAACTCGAAGATTCGAGCCCCGGCTTGTGTCCGCCGGCAAGACACGCTGCCGATCCCCAGTTGGGTGGGATCGGCATTGGCACGCGCCCGCACCAAGACGGACGCGTACGTCTCCCCACGCTCCGCCGCCTCCGCGGTGAGTGTCACCACGACGGCAGCGGTTTTTGGGGGGACTAGTTTCCCCTTTCCCTTTCTTTTCCCCTTCCCTGCACCCTTGCCGGTCGTCTGCGACCGACTGGGAGCGGTAGTGGCGGGGACGGCAGGTACGGCCTTCACCGACTTCTTGCCCCTGCCCTTCCCCCTACGTACCACATCCGTCCACTCGTTGGACGGGGTGGTGGCAGGGAGAAGAGTGTCTTCCGCCTGGGAAGAGGACGGCCCTGGCTCGCTTGGCTGCCTCTTATCCGCCGCAAGCGGCGGTCGGAGGCGCTTTTCCGGCAAGAGCCGGTCCTCTATGCCCGCTAAGCAGGCCCTTGTGAAGGCCCTCTCCTCCATCACAACCTTGCGGATGATATCCTCAAGGTTGGAGGATGGGCCTTCTGCCGCAGGGCTTGTCCGGGCCTCTTGAGGCCGGGCCGTGGCTTCAGCCAGCTTCTGATGAAGCTGGCTGACCTCCAACTGTAGGCGATCGACCTTCGCCTGCAGTTGCCGCGTCTCGTCGGTGGCCTTGCGACGCACCAGCTCCGCGACGACACCGCGCATGCTCGCGGCCCGGCTCTTGAGGGCCTTCTGGAAGGTCCCCTTTAGGTTGGAGGACTTAGAGGCGACCTCCACGATCTCCTCCTCGTCCTCCTCCGCCATTTTCTCCAGCTCCTCAAGAGAGTGGTCCGCGTACAGGACGCGAGACGCACCGTACCCGGACTTGGCCCGGGCAACGTGCGCCCGCTTCTCCTTTGCGGCCACCCTCTCCTCCAGGTCCTGCTGGAGCTGCGCTCGCCGGGCCAGGTCCAACTGGCGTTGGGCGTCCGCAAGCCCAACGTTATGGGTATCGGCGGCCTTGGTCGTCGGCTTTTTGGCCTTCGACCCCGAGGCCTGGGAACCTTCGGACCCACCGCTCAGGTGGACCCGCTTTCGCGACCGACAATCGTTCGCGTCCGACACACTAAACAGTGAGTCGTTGTCGGACTCGTCCGCCAAGAAGCCAGCTGCAGACGGCGCGCGGCTAGCCTCTGACGCCAGAGCGTCAGGTTGGCCCTGAGAAGAGCCTTTGGGTTGGCCCTGAGAAGGGCCTTTGGGTTGGCCCTGAGAAGGGCCCTTAGGTTGGCCCTGAGAAGGGCCTTTGGGTTGGCCCTGAGAAGGGCCTTTGGGTTGGCCCTGAGAAGGGCCTTTGGTCTTTAAAAATCGCCCGGAGGCGCTACGCGTAAGTTTAGACATAGTCTCCGTCAGTTCGTTGTTCACAAGGCAAGATAAAATCGCAACGAGATCACAGTGCACTTTGGCCAACCCAGTCTGCCACTCCGTTACGGTGGTCAGAACTGGGCCGTTTCCAGGGGACGCGACGTGGACGCAAGCACTGTGGGGTGGTCCCCCAACCTAACCTAACCTAACCTAACCTAACCTAACCTTTTTTTTTTTTTTTTTTTTTTTTTTTTTTTTTTTTTTTTTTGACGCTGGGAAAAAATGCATTACGCATACCCTCCCATCGGGGGATGAGAGGGGTATGTGGGACTCCCCGGGTCTGACCCGGTATACCCACTAAAACGACCCAGCGACATTCCCGCTTCGTCCGAGTGGCGGGGGACTGGGAAACCGGCATAGCCTTTACGTCCAGACCTCCACCGACGATTGCCCTTCATGGCGGGCCCCTCACAGGGGCCCGGGAATGACTGACGAAGGTGGTGACGGGTGCAATGCGGGCGAGGGCACCCCCGTGCCTGTCGCCCGCCCGTCGCCACCACGAGGAGGGAGAGGACGATGCCTTCTCCGACCCCTTCTTCGTCTGTGGAGCGGCACAGCGAGAGGGTCGACCTCCCGCTCGCGCTTCGTGAGAGGGCGGTTTGGGGAGAAAAAGACCCCCACCAGGGCCATGTCCCACGCGGTGGCCACGTATCCCGGTCCCCTCTCTAAGAGCGAGAGGGGAGGGGAGTCAGTGGAAGACCGCACCACCTGAAGGATGCGATGTTCGACCCTATCCATCAGTCGGACATCGCACCCTCCTCCGCAGCCGCCGCAGGAACGACGGAGCAAATAGCAGCAGCAGCAGGCCCGGTCGGCACCTGCGCTTTGCCCCGCTTATGGGGAGGATTACAGTTCCTCCCCTTCATCACGTGGCCTGCCGGGCGGCCACTGGCGGCACACACCGCGCAGTGTGGCTTGGCGGCCTCACAAGAGACGGCTTTGTGGCCGGTCTTGCCGCAGCGGTAGCACGTGTCCGTCCGGTCTACCGTGGACGGACACATGGGCCGGGTGTGTCCGATGCCGAAGCACCGGAAACACCGCAGAGGCTGGTCCTCCAGTGCCCGGACTGCACCCGAGCTAAACCCGACCAGCAGCCGTCCCTTGGCAAGGACGGCTTTGGCAGCGGCGACTGGGCACTCGAGGCGAATGGTACCCATGCCGCCGCGGCCGGGCCTTATGTCCCGGCCTTGCACCGCTGCGGCGCCACAGCCCCCTACCGCTGCGACAGCCGCCACCACCTCCTCCTTGGTGACGGAGTCGTCGAGCTCCGTCACCTCAATGGCCGCCGACTTGACCGGTCGGGCCACCTTCGCAGAGTCCGCGATGACCTCCTGCAGCTTGGCTGCAAAGAGGTCAGCGTGGGCACTACCCTCTGCCCCCGGAAACTCGAATATTCGAGCCCCGGCTTGGGTCCGCCGGCAAGTTACACTGCCGATCCCGAGTTGGGTGGGATCGGCATTGGCACGCGCCCGCACCAGAACGGACATGTAAGTCTCCCCTCGCTCCGCAGCCTCCGCGGTGAGCGTCACCACGACGGCTGCGGTTTTCGGGGGGACTAGCTTGCCCTTTCCCCTCCCTTTCCCCTTCCCGTTTCCCTTGCCGGTCGTCTGCGACCGGCTGGGGGCAGTGGTGGCGGGGACGGCAGGGACGGCAGGGACAGCCGTCCCCGACTTTTTCCCTTTTCCCTTGCCCTTCCCCCTACGGACCACGTCCGTCCACTCGTTGGACGGGGTGGTGGCAGGGAGAAGGGCATCTTCCGCCTGGGAGGGGGACGGCTCCGGCTTGCTCGGCTGCCTCTTATCCGCCGCAAGTGGCGGTCGGAGGCGTTCCGCCGGCAAGAGCCGGTCCTCGATGCCCGCTAAGCAGGCCCTTGTGAAGGCCCTCTCCTCCATCACAACCTTGCGGATGATATCCTCAAGGTTGGAGGATGGGCCTTCTGCCACAGGGCTCGTCCGGGCCTGTTGTGGCTGGGCCGTGGCTTCAGCCAGCTTCTGATGAAGCTGGCTGACCTCCAACTGCAGGCGATCTACCTTCGCCTGCAGTTGCCGCGTCTCGTCGGTGGTCTTGCGACGGACTAGCTCCGCGACAACACCGCGCAAGCTTGCGGCCCGGCTCTTGAGGGCCTTCTGGAAAGTGCCCTTTAGGTTGGAAGACTTGGAGGCGACCTCCACGATCTCCTCCTCGTCCTCCTCCGCCATCCTCTCCAGCTCCGTAAGAGAGTGGTCCGCGTACAAGACGCGGGACGCACCGTACCCGGACTTGGCCCGAGCGGCGTGCGCCCGCTTCTCCTTGGCGGCAACCTTTTCCTCCAGCTCTAGCTGGAGCTGCGCTCGCCGGGCGAGGTCCAACTGGCGTTGGGCGTCCGCGAGCCCAATGTTATGGGTATCCGCGGCCACGGTCGTTGGCTTTTTAGCCTTAGACCCCGAGGCCTGGGAACCCTCCGACCCACCGCTCAGGTGGACCCGCTTCCGCGACCGACAGCCACTCGCATCCGACATACCAAAAAGCGAGTCGTTATCGGACGACTCGTCCGCCAAAAAGCCTGCCGCAGACGGCGCGCGGCTAGCTACTGACGCCGGAGCGTCGGGGTAGCCCTGAGAAGGGCCTTTGGGTTGGCCCTGAGAAGGGCCTTTGGGTTGGCCCTGAGAAGGGCCTTTGGGTTGGCCCTGAGAAGGGCCTTTAGGTTGGCCCTGAGAAGGGCCTTTGGGTTGGCCCTGAGAAGGGCCTTTGGGTTGGCCCTCAGAAGGGCCTTTTGATTTTCGCCCGGAGGCGCTCCGCGTTATTTTTGACATTCAGACAGCTCGTAGGTTTCAAGGCAAGGATAATCGCTACGAGAGCACAGTGCACTTTGGCCGTACCCAGTCTGCCACTCCGTTACGGTGGTCAGAACTGGGCCGTTTCCAGGGGACGCGACGTGGACGCAAGCACTGTGGGGTGGTCCCCCAACCTAACCTAACCTAACCTAACCTAACCTAACCTAACCATCGATATTTTCAGTTCCAGACGTGCGATTTTCAATCTGTTTTCGGTGTTTTTAGACATAACTAGGCCTCCGCCTACGTACTGACCATAACGCGCGCATTTTACACGCGCGTCTGGACTTTATCCCTAAATTCCAGAGATATTCCTCAAAATTAATTATTTTTCCAAATTTTCCTTCACATTTTAAATTAGATTATAGTTGTAATAGTACTCACCCTTCTTCCCTGAATTCTGGTCCGCGTTCCGTGTCCCGGTCTCCAGGTTGTGGGGTGAAAATCAAAATTTTTTCTTTCGAAAACTGGTTTTTTGACCAAAACACAAAATTTTTGTTCGGTCCATAATAAGTTTTATTCGACAGCTCGCTAGCCCGCGCGGAGACGCGTCTCTGGACACCTCGCCCGCGCCCCTAGCTCGAAAAAATTTTGCCCACCCACCCACCCGTTTGTATATAAGGAAGGTAGACGGGGTATTTTGGCCAAAAAGTTTTTATCTCGGAATTACATAGTAATCGTTCTGTCAGTCCGTTGTATCAAATTTATTTTGTTTTGACGCTTTCCTAGCACATAATTTAGTGATAGGAGAGAAAATACCAACTAAAGTTGGTTTTCTCTCAAAGTTTTATCTTTAACAACATCTCGCCAAGATCGCTGGTAGGACTTTTTATATTTTTAGTTTTGTACATTTATTATTAATTGACCACTGACTTCCCCCTTTACAGGGAATTTTATTAAAAAAAAAATCGTTTATAATTCTATTTAGACTGAGTCCCAATTAAGGAATTTTTTTTTGTATTTATTATATTTTGATTATTTAATTCTGTATTTTTCATTTCCGACTGCATCCCCCCTTTACAGGGATTCTGTCATAACGTGTCCCCTGAACTGTCCACATAATTATAAATTTTCTTCGCTATGTTAGGACTCAGAACTCCGATGAACAAGGCGAAGGCTGCGGAGGAGTATGCGGACGTGGAAGGGGCATGCCCAGTACAGGTAGGCCCTTCAATGCGGCGCAATACTGGTGAGTTGGAGGCGGAGAAGCATACTAATTCGGGGCAACCCTGTGAAATCACACCAACAAAAAAGACACCCGCCACCACTCCCCCAAACAAGCCACACGCGCCTGCTTCCCCCAAAGCCAAGCCCAAAGCCCCGGTTTCCCAGCGGCAAAGAACGGAGACCTACGAGCTGCCAGGAAAGGCCCTGGAGAGCTCGCCTCGAGAAGTGCCTATCGTGAAGTACAAAAACAGAACCACGGAGGCAAAGGCGTGTCTCTCCAGTGCCAAGCTGAACATGGACAGCTCGAGGAACCTGAAAAAGGAAATTAAAGACGCACTAATAAAAGCCGTAGACCGGCTATACCAGTTGGTAAAGGAGGGTGAAAAAGAGAGGGGCAAAACACTAGAAGAACCAGCCGAACCCGAGAAGGCCCCCAAGGACCTGACGCCGGCCCCCGGCGCATCGACAGAGCTCATGAGTCAGCTGATGGAAAACCTCCAGCAGCACAAAAAGGCGCTGGAGGAATGCCAGCAGCACACGCGAGCTCTGTCGAAGCACCTTCAACAGACACCTCACTTTGTCGCGGGCCAGGGTCCCTCTTTCGCGGAGATGGCCGCCGTCCCCAAGCAGCACCTCCAAGCGCCTCTTCACTCGATGATAGTGTCGTCAGTTAACGATACGGATACCGGTGAAGAGGTGATTGAGAAGCTCAGGACGGCGGTCGACGCTAGAAACGAGGGTACCAGGGTCGAAAGGCTGCGAAAGGTGAGGGACCAGAAGGTGGTGGTCGGCTTCAAGACCAGGGAGGAGCTAACTCGGGTGACGGAAAGGATAAAGAAGGCTGGAAACCTTGTAGTGGAAGAGGTGCAAAACAAGGATCCCCTCATCATCCTCAAAGACGTCCTCTCCTGTCACTCTGATGCGGAGGTCACTGAGTCGCTCAAGTGCCAGAACACCCACCTGATTGGGGACCTACCTGCGGGCGATGTGAGGATGGGGGTTAAGTACCGTCGCAGGACGAGGAACCCCCACATGTCTCACATCGTAATGCAGGTGTCCCCCTCAGTGTGGCAGAGACTAACTAACGCGGGTCGAGTGCACATCGACTTGCAGCGGGTGCGAGTGCTGGATCAGTCGCCACTCATTCAGTGCACTCGCTGCTTGCGCTTCGGCCATGGCCGTAAACTGTGCACGGAACCCGCCGATCTTTGCACACACTGCGGTGACCCCCACATGAGAGCTGACTGCCCCGTACGACTGGCTGCGGAACCGCCGAAATGCAGAAATTGCGCGACTGCGAAGAATGGGAAAACGGAGCATAACGCCTTCGACAGTGAGTGTCCAAGTCGCGTGAAGTGGGACGCACTGGCACGACTGTCGGTGGCGTACTGCTAAGGGCCAGCCAGCGGTACCAGCGGTATTAAACACCAGGGACTCGCCCAGGGATTCCCGAACAAACCCGAGTGCCCGTAACAGTTACCAGGTAATCCAAGCTAATCTGCAGAGGAAGAACCTAGCAACCCAAGAGCTCATGATCGTGGCTAGTGAGCGGAAGGTTGCGTTCGCGTTGCTCCAGGAGCCGTATGTGGGTGGGGTTAAAAGGATGCGAGACTACCGGGGAGCGAGAATTTACCAATGCGCTGAACAAGGAGGTGGAACTGTGAAGGCGGCAATAGTCGTCTTCGATCATGATCTAGATGTAACACAGTGTCCGAAACTCACCACCAACAACATCGTGGTGGTGAGGATCCGTACCAGCGCCTGGGAGATCGCAGTAGTCTCATTCTATTTTGAACCAGACCAGCCCATACAGCCATACCTGGAGCAACTCCTGCGGATTCGGGAAGAAATACACCCCATTAGGATGATTATTGGCGGCGACGCCAACGCCAAGAGCACCTGGTGGGGTAGCCTGGTAACCGACACCAAGGGAGAAGACATGTCGGGAACCCTGGAGGACATGCACTTGCAGATACTCAACGTCGGCAACACCCCGACTTTCGACACCGTCAGAGGTAACACCTTGTTCAGCAGCTTCGTCGATGTAACAGCCTGCTCGACGGAGCTGCTGGACTTGGTGGAGGACTGGCGGGTCGAGGAGGGTCTCACGAGCTCGGACCACAATGGTATTGTTTTCAAAATTAACCTCAAAAAATCAAAAGGCACGAACGTCAACAGGTCTACAAGACTTTTTAATACCAGAAAAGCTAATTGGAGCCAATTTCATGAGAAATTGGCCCAATTAAAATCTCAAGCAAAAATAAATCCAATAGAATACAGCCAAATTAGTAATAAAGTAGATTTAGAAATTAGTGTCAATAAGTATATAGATAGCATAACAAAGACCTGTGACGAAACATTGCAAAAATATAAATTGAACGAACAACTTACCATACCATGGTGGTCCACCGAGCTTGCTGAGTTAATGTCGGAGGTTAACACCCGAAGACGCCGCATTCGGTGCGCTGCACCAGTCCGAAGGCAAAAAGTCATCGATGAGTACCTGCAAGCAAAACGAAACTATGAGTCCCTGGCCATGAAAGCGCAGACGGAAGGCTGGAAAGGCTTCTGCGAGAAGCAAGATCGCGAAGGAATGTGGGAGGGTATATATAGGGTGATAGGACGGACCGCCAAGAGACAGGAGGACTTGCCGTTGGTGGAAGAGGGAGTGCCACTGAGCGCACAGAGATCGGCCTTGCTGCTGGCCGAGACCTTCTACCCCGAAGACCTAGAGGAGGGGGAAAATGCTGACCACCGTCGAACACGGGAAGCGGCCTGTCGTGTAAACGACTGGGCGCATGATGAGCATGACCCACCGTTTACACTTCAGGAGCTGAAAACCGCGGTGGGAAGTTTCAACCCGAAGAAGGCACCCGGGGCAGACGGTCTCACAGCCGATATCTGTGCCCAAGCTATATCCCGGGACCCAGGGACGTTCCTTGCACTGGCAAATAAATGCCTCGAGCACGGACACTTCCCTGGGGCCTGGAAAATGGCAACGGTGGTGGTCCTTCGTAAACCCGGCAAAGATTCCTACACCACCCCAAAATCGTACAGGCCGGTCGGCCTCCTGCCAGTCTTAGGCAAGATTCTGGAAAAAATGCTAGTAGCGAGGCTCAAGTGGCACCTGATCCCGCGGCTCAGTACTCGCCAGTTTGGTTTCATGCCCCAGAGGAGCACCGAGGACTCCCTCTACACCATGATACAATATATCAAGAAAGAAAGAAAGAAAGAAGAAAGAAAAAGCATTTATTAGCACGCACAGGACAAAACACATAAAAGATATCAGTTTAAAACTTACTAATAAAACTTACAAAGAAAAAACAAACATATATTTAAAAATTAAAAGAAACGAAACTCGTCCTGTACGAGGCCAAAAGGCTCCTATCTCAGCATGGTGCTGTAACATTAAAAAAAGAAACGTCACAGCGCTGGTATTCTGATAGGGCCCAAAGTGAAGGTGATGCCACGGTCAGGCCAGATACGGATAAAAATAAAAATAAAGTGTAGACGACTAAACAATACAAATAAATTAATGTGTGAAGTAATATAAATATAAAGAAAATAATAAAACACCTACACCCCACGTAATGAATACTGTTCGCCAATCTGTGCCATGCCTTTCACTGGCAACACTGACGAACATAGACAGACGCGGGCTAATATAGTAATCTGTGGACGCGGGCGCAGACATTCACATATTTCACCATATTTGTATTGTTTTGTTTTGATTGGAATATTACGTATGTCAGCTAGCTAGCAAGTGAAATCAAACAAAACATGAATACCAAATAATACTGTGATCATAATCATCAGATAGTGTGCAGTGATAGTGTAATGTAAGATATTCGTATTAAACTGGGGCTGTCAACAGAGTCCAAACAAGACACAATCATTACCTACTTATGTTTAATAAGTGAGTTACCGAAGAAGGAAAAAAGTGACGAATTATCGGTAAAAGAAGTGCTTCTCAGTGTTAAGGTGACGGGAATTCTTAACCAGACACTAGAAAATGATCTATCATCCAAGTAACCTACAAAAATAAGAACGACAAGACGCTCCGGCCACCATTGCCAGCTGCGTGCAGAACCATTGGTAAGTTTAGCTGGATAAAACTTTTTGCTGTTGGAGTAGATATTTTTTGTATTTATTTCTAAAAGTACCAACTGTTTTTAGGGCACGAAACGGTGGTGGGAGGTCATTCCAGCAGCGACTGGCGGCGAATTTGAAACAACCACGGAAGGCAGCAGTTCTGTGGGAGGAAGCCAACATCAGGTATGAAGATGCTCTGGTTTTTATTTGGTTAATATCCCGCGACCAAGATAGTTTATTATATAAATAATCTGGTTTCTTTGTGAGAATAGTGCCAAAAAGAAGGGTAGCCAGGTGAAGCTTTCTCCGCGCTGACATTCTCATCAGATTACCCTTATTCAAAAATGGAGTGATATGGGTTCTGGGTGGCACATTGTAACAGAACCGTGCACATGCATTCTGTACCCGCTGGATTAGCTTCTGACTTCTACCGAGAATGCACGCCCCATAGACAGTGTCAGCGTAGTTCAGCTTGGATAAAACAAGTGACTCACATAGCATGACTCGCATATCCACACTTATGTAGGGACGGACACGATATAAAAGCTTTAGTCGGTAGAAGCAGTTGCGCACAGCTTCCAGAATGTGCGATTCAAAGTTAAGTTGTCCATCAAAAATTACCCCGAGGTTACGAGCTTCCAGAACCCTCTCAACACCACAACCATCAATCCTTAGGTCCAGGTTGCAACTAAGCATTTTATTAAGAAAATCCCTGGATCCCATCACAATATATTTGGACTTAGTTGGATTCAGAACCAAGGAGTTTCTTCTGGACCAATCAGATATTCTTACCAGATCATCATTGACTTTCTTCACTGTTTCAGCAACATCCGGGGCTCTAAAGGCGAGATACATCTGTAAATCATCAGCATACAAGTGGAACTTGGTGTTGATTAAGCATTTGACAATGTCAGCGCTGTACAAGATGAAGAGGAGTGGGCCAAGGATAGATCCCTGTGGCACGCCCCTGCTCACGTGCTGTGGACTAGAGGACATATTATCTCCATTGTCACATGACACCTGGACAAATTGTGATCGATTGGTGAGGTAGCTCTCAAACCATTTTACTGTTACAATGTCACAACCATAAAAAGACAGCTTGGCGAGAAGAAGCGAAGTATTGATAGAGTCAAAAGCACGTGAAAAATCAAGAAGGACAAGGAGGGTTCCCATGCCCCGGTCTCTGGCCTCAAGTATATTCCCAACCACATCCAATAGTGCAGTTGTCGTGCTGTGGCCCCTACGAAATCCAGATTGTGCCTGGGGTAAAATACCATTGTTCTCCAGATATGCCCTAAGCTGATTAGCTACAACCCTTTCCAGAACTTTCGATAAACACGGGAGCAGACTGATAGGGCGGAGATCCTTCACAGTGGAGGGGTTGGGAACTTTAGGAATAGGTCTGACAATTGCCATTTTCCACAGATCTGGGAAGGAAGAAGTTACGATTGATCTATTAATGATTGCCGTTATGACTGTTAGAGTACGAGGGAGAGTCAGCATCAGCATCTCCAGAGATATCCGGTCAGAGCCCTGCGCGTTGGATCTGAGACTACGCAGAATTCTCAGCACAACTTCCTCCTCAACAGGCTCAAGCCGGAAACTACTGTCACTGTGCCGATGTTGTTCAAAATAAGTTAAGTCTTCAGAAGCGACCTCTCCACTGCCAGGAACATCCAGGAAGTGCTGGTTAATGGTATCTGGATTGTTACAGAAGTGAGGCAGACCGTGCTCCGATTTCTTTGTGTTGGTAATTGTGGACTTGATATGACTCCATAACTTCTTAGGCTGTGTAATATTATCATTGATATATGTTTTAAAGTATGCGCACTTCTCAGTCTCAATTGCCGTTCTTACTAGGTATTTTAACTCAGTGTAAGATTTTTTATGGTTATCAGATTTTGTAGCTTTAGACCTTACATGGCACTTGTCACGCAACCTCATCATTTCCTTCACAGTGAAGGTTATCCAGGGAAGCGACTTTTCTTTAATTAAGACCTTTTTAACAGGTGCATGCAAATCAAATAGTGCCAAAACGTATTGATTAAACATTTCAACCATTAAGTTCACATCTTGGAGACTTTCAATATGTTCCCAGTCCATCTTATTAAGGTCATTATTAAAAAGTTCAGGGAGGACATCCTTAAGCGGCCTGTAGGTAATCCAATGCGGGATAGGCTTCTCTACTTTAAAGTTCAATTCTAGACTTATAATTGCGTGCTGACCGAGTTCAGGTATGTGTGAAACTGAGTGCCGACACACACGTGCGTCAGTGCACGCAACATCAATTAAAGTTTCGCTATGATCTGTAAAATGAGTCGGTTCAGTTACAATTTGTCTGAGCTTGCAGCAATGTAAAAAATTATTTAGAAGCTTAGTTTTGTTGTCAGAGGGGTTTAAAACGTTAATATTGAAGTCACCCACTAAGAGAACCCTGTCCACATTGGCAAAAGAGGAAAGAGAGTCAGTGACCGCATCCAGAAAAACATTCACATCAAGCCAGGGGGGCCTATATGCAGTGCCAACAATAACCGACTGCGAGTTGATGTTTAGTTTAAGCCACATTTGCTCGACCTGCGACGTAGGTGGGTGCGGCAAGGCACGCGCGCGCACTCCGCGGCGCAGGTAAAAACCCACACCGCCCCCACGTCCACCGCGCACGCTGGCCGGTCGCGGCACATGCCGCAGCCGGTAGCCCGGGACTGACGGCGCACGGCCCTCCTCCCCCTGCCTGAGCCAAGTCTCATTTATGGCCATGATATCCACCTCGAGACTTTCCATAGCCACAAGAAATTCGTCATGGCGTGATCCTAATGACCCCGCGTTAAAAAAACCAACTTTAAGATTTTTAGTCTTGTTCATTTGTACGTATATATATGTATATGGAGAGAGTATTCTTTTTACATAGTGTATGATGTAAATAGTGAATAGTTAGCACAGAGACAGAGTAATGTAAGAAATATTGTGAATATATTATAAGGTATGTAGTATATAACGATGTTTGTAAAAATGTACATAGAATAAGTAGCACTGTAAAGGAATAGATGATAAATCTTGTTATAATATATAAATAATGAACGTAATATGTAAACAATGATCGGGCAACTAGGCCCCTGAATAGAACCATAGAATACTGAGACAGGAAGCGAGCTGACCCTGCACAGAACAAGCTCAAAAACAAATCTATACTTATGTGTAGTAAATAATGTAGACATTTAGAAAATAGGTAACCTACATGAGATACAATTGTGCCAAAAATGTTACACCTGCCTTTCAACAGACCCCTCATGACCAAAAACCCGAGCAAAGTCCTCCTCTGAGCGGATGCAATAGGTGGGCTTGCCCTCACCTTGCTTAGCCAGGATGCGGCCGAATTTCGTCCACGTGAACTTCCACCCAAGACGGCTGCCAGCTTCACGCACACGGTGGAACAACTGCCTGTTAGTTCTGGTGAGCCTCTCGTTCACGTAAAAGCGACGCGAAGGCGCAGGAAGACCGAGGTCCGCGGTGGTGGCGCCGCGGCGCACGCGCGCGCTTTTCAGCAGATCGTCGCGCAGCCCTCGCCGCGTCAGCCGCACCACGATGCGCCGAGCTCGCGCCGGGGCAGCCCCTGCTCCTGCCGGGCCCGCTCCTCCAGCCGGACTCGCCGCGCCCGCCGACTGTGGCTCACGGTCAGACCTTAGACCTACGCGTTGCGCAAACACTATGTCCCGGTCATCGAGACCCACACCAAGCTTCGCCGCCACCAGCCCAACGGTGTGCAGCACATTTTCACCCGGGACTTCAGGGATGTTGGCAATCTCCAAGTCGGAGCCAAGTAAATCCTGCTCGCGGTCGTTGAGCTCCAACTGTAGCTGCGTCACAATCCGCTCCAGCTGGTTCACTTTGGCGTCTGGCAGAACGTCACTTTGCCTGGTTTCCAGAGCCTCGATTCTGGCCTCCAGGTTGTCGACCCGCTCACTGCAGGCTCCCATCGACGAGTACAAGCCGGCCATTTCGCGACGGAACTCTCTTACCTCATCCCTGACCTCACGCAGTTCGGTGCGGAAGAGCTTTATTTCTTCGCGGAGTGTCAGCTGGGTATCCAGTGAGGAGGGACCCTCGCCAGTCCCCTGCTCGCTCCCTGCTCGGGACAGCACCTTGGCCACCGCAGCCGAGGGCTCGGCCTCTGCACCCTTAGCCTGAGTTACCGCGACAGGTGACCCAACCATACCACCCCGGACGGCAGCCGAAGCCTCAGCCACCAACGACGTCGCCACTACCGAAGCTGCTGCCGCTGATGAGACTGCTCCCACAGCAGCCGCTGGCGCCGATGACGCTGTCGCCGAAGGTAACACAGAAAGATCACCGGCCCCGGCCAGTGCGGCGCCTCTTATACTCCTGGGCAACCTCTTCCTGCACTCAGGGCACAGCCAGTCGCTGCTAATCTGCGATTTTTCGGGCAGCAGCAAGCAGGCAAAGTGGTATGTATTGTGACACGCTGAGTTACCACATGTAGCGCCCCCTTTTGCAGAGAGGAATCTTCCACAAGTTGTACACTTTTTCATAACGGTACAACGAAGAGCAGCCAGATGGCGCTGCCCTCAGTTCAGTCGGACGGCGCTAGATGGCACTTACGGCGCAGATATTATTGACACCGATCAATGACACCGCTGTGAACTATTGTCATAAGTCACCTTTTGGGGGTATCAGTAACCACAGAAACCCGCGAGTAACCCCGTTTTTCTTAAAATAAAAAATCAGAAAACCAGATTCACGATTGTTTTTTTTCTGAATCACACCATTCAACCAAGCAAGACAGTCCCACGAACAATCACACACTAAAATCAGAAAATGTAGCACTACTATACACGAGCTTAGCACAGAATGTTGTTGTTTTTATATTATTTACACGTCAAAACATTAACAGCTAGCTGGTGCGTACCGTACACTGTCCGTGACATCAAAGGGAAGCTAGGTCAAAAGAAGCTGATCACTGTTGTATCACTGGACATAGAGGGAGCCTTCGATAGCGCATGGTGGCCGGCCATCAGGACCAGACTGGCTGAGGAAAAGTGCCCGGTGAATATCAGACGCATGCTGGATGGCTACTTGACTGGTAGGAGCGTCCGAGTTCGGTACGCGGGCGCGGAGTGCATAAGGCACACAAACAAGGGGTGTGTGCAGGGGTCTATTGGCGGTCCGATCCTATGGAACCTAGTACTCGACCCTCTGCTGAAAGGTCTGGAGGAGAGGGGAGATTACTGCCAGGCTTTTGCTGATGACGTGGTTTTGATCTTCGACGGTGACACAGCATTAGAGGTTCAGAGACAGGCCAATGCCGCCCTCGAGTATGTTCGGGAGTGGGGCATCCGAAACAAGCTAAAGTTTGCACCGCATAAAACTTGTGCAATGGTGATTACGAAAAAGTTGAAGTACGATGTCCCGCTCCTGAGCATGGGCGGGGTAGACATTGGCATGTCTAAAGAAATCAAAATTCTGGGGCTCACCGTCGACCACCAGCTCACTTTCAACACCCACGTCGCCAACGTATGCAGAAAAGCTGTTAACATCTACAAACAGCTAGCACGGGCGGCCAAAGTGAGCTGGGGCCTTCACCCGGAGATCATACGCGTCATCTACACGGCAGCAGTCGAACCGATCATACTCTACGCTGCAAGCGCATGGGCACCTGCTGCCAAAAAAGTAGGAGTTATTAAACAGCTCAGTGTGGTCCAGAGGGGTTTTGCTCAGAAGCTGTGCAAAGCCTACCGCACGGTCTCCCTAAACTCGGCACTGGTGCTGGCTGGGATACTCCCACTTGACCTTCGTATACGGGAAGCAGCTGCGCTATACGAGGCCAGGAAAGGGGTGCCCCAGCCTGTGCTAGGAGGCAGGGAGGTTGAGCGAATGGCTCCAGCAGCAGAGGCACCACATCCCGCGGACCAGCTGAATCTAGAGTTCGGAAGCCTGGTAGACGAGGAACATTATAAAAACCACAGCGACTTCGCGGTGCGGGTCTTCACAGACGGCAGCAAGATTGAGGGCAAAGTCGGAGCGGCGTTATCCGTGTGGCATGGCGCCACCGAAACTAGGGCCCTCAAACTCGCCTTGCCGTCTTACTGCACCGTCTACCAGGCTGAGCTTCTAGCCCTACAAAGAGCGGCAGAAGAGGTGCTAAAGCGAAAAGAGACAAGTTTCGGCATCTTCAGCGACTCCAGGGCGGCCCTTCAGTCGGTTGCAAGCGTCTCCTCCCCCCATCCCCTAGCGGTGGAAACAAGGAACACCATCAGACGCTGCAAGCTCCAGAACAAGAGTGTCTCCTTGTTCTGGATAAAGGCCCACGCGGGCTTGGAGGGAAACGAGCGAGCAGACCAACTGGCGAAGGAAGCCGCCTTGAGGTCGAAGAAGAAGCCGGACTACGACCTTTGCCCTGTCTCATTCGTCAAGCGGCAGATCCGCATAGAGTCGCTTGACGAATGGAACCGGAGGTACCAGAGCGGTGAAACAGCCTCCGTCACGAAACTCTTTTTCCCGGATGCGATCGACGCCCACAGAATAGTACGAAAACTAAAACCAGCCGGTATTGAGTCACAGATATTGACGGGTCACGGTGGGTTCTCCGAATACTTGCACCGTTTCAAGTGTAAGGAGAACCCATGGTGCATCTGTGAACCAGGTAAGGTGGAGTCGATCGCACACATTTTAACGGAATGCCCAGTTTTTGCAAAGGAACGACTTGAGGCCGAATCGAGGATAGAGTCAGAAATCACCCCATGCAAAATAAAAATAATAATGTCTGCAACAAAGCACAGGAAGATATTCTTAGAGTACTGCGAAGGAGTTGCGATTAGAGTAATAAAGCGTAACCGGGACCAGTGAACGCTATGCTTTTCTAAATATGTAAATGTTTCCCCACAGGAAAAGATATTTAGTATTAGCATGGATGATAGCGCGGGAAAAAGCCCAAGAAGAAAGAACAGACCTTCTAAATTGTGGAAAAGAAAATATTAGTTTATAATAACAATGTAGAGCAAACCTCACACAAATATTAGTCATTAAATTCAAAGTTTTATAATAAAGAAAATCTCTAAATAAGGTCTCTGACTATGTCAGGGGGACACGAGCAGAGCAGGAGTGGTTTTTAGCCGGTTCGAGTCCGGCACTACCTCGACTGCCTCACAGGAGATATTCCTGTGAGATAGTCGAGGTGTCCGTGGGGATTTTTCACTCCTGGCAAAAAAAAAAAAAAAAAAAAAAAAAAAAACCTAACCTAACCTAACCGTTGATATCTTCTATTCTAGACGTGCGATTTTGAAGCTGTTTTCGGCTTTTTTAGACAAAAATAGGCGTCCGCCTGTGTTCTGACCATAACGCGCGCACTTTACACCCGCGTCTGGACTTCATCCCTTATTTTCAGAGAAATCCCTTAAAATTAATTGTTTTTCCAAATTTTCTTCTACATTTTAAATTTGATTATAGTTGCAATAGTCCTCACCCTTCTTCCCTGAATTCTGGTCCACGTTCCGTGTCCCGGTCTCCAGGTTGTGGGGTGAAATTCCAAATTTTTTCTTTCGAAAACTGGTTTTTTGACCAAAAGTCAAAATTTTTGTTCGGCACCTACCACGTTTTATTCCATATATCGCTAGCCCGCGCGGAGACGCGTCTCTGGACCCCTCGCCCGCGCCCCTAGCACGAATAAAACATACATTTTTCTAAAAAAATAGTTATTTTCATACATCTCTGTAAGTACCAAAATCTACCTAGGGGAGCTAGTCAAAAACTAAAACGTTGATATCTTCTATTCTAGACGTGCGATTTTGAAGCTGTTTTCGGCTTTTTTAGACAAAAATAGGCGTCCGCCTGTGTTCTGACCATAACGCGCGCACTTTACACCCGCGTCTGGACTTCATCCCTTATTTTCAGAGAAATCCCTTAAAATTAATTGTTTTTCCAAATTTTCTTCTACATTTTAAATTAGATTATAGTTGCAATAGTCCTCACCCTTCTTCCCTGAATTCTGGTCCACGTTCCGTGTCCCGGTCTCCAGGTTGTGGGGTGAAATTCCAAATTTTTTCTTTCGAAAACTGGTTTTTTGACCAAAAGTCAAAATTTTTGTTCGGCACTTACCACGTTTTATTCCATATATCGCTAGCCCGCGCGGAGACGCGTCTCTGGACACCTCGCCCGCGCCCCTAGCACGAATAAAACATACATTTTTCTAAAAAAATAGTTATTTTCATACATCTCTGTAAGTACCAAAATCTACCTAGGGGAGCTAGTCAAAAACTAAAACGTTGATATCTTCTATTCTAGACGTGCGATTTTGAAGCTGTTTTCGGCTTTTTTAGACAAAAATAGGCGTCCGCCTGTGTTCTGACCATAACGCGCGCACTTTACACCCGCGTCTGGACTTCATCCCTTATTTTCAGAGAAATCCCTTAAAATTAATTGTTTTTCCAAATTTTCTTCTACATTTTAAATTAGATTATAGTTGCAATAGTCCTCACCCTTCTTCCCTGAATTCTGGTCCACGTTCCGTGTCCCGGTCTCCAGGTTGTGGGGTGAAATTCCAAATTTTTTCTTTCGAAAACTGGTTTTTTGACCAAAAGTCAAAATTTTTGTTCGGCACCTACCACGTTTTATTCCATATATCGCTAGCCCGCGCGGAGACGCGTCTCTGGACACCTCGCCCGCGCCCCTAGCACGAATAAAACATACATTTTTCTAAAAAAATAGTTATTTTCATACATCTCTGTAAGTACCAAAATCTACCTAGGGGAGCTAGTCAAAAACTAAAACGTTGATATCTTCTATTCTAGACGTGCGATTTTGAAGCTGTTTTCGGCTTTTTTAGACAAAAATAGGCGTCCGCCTGTGTTCTGACCATAACGCGCGCACTTTACACCCGCGTCTGGACTTCATCCCTTATTTTCAGAGAAATCCCTTAAAATTAATTGTTTTTCCAAATTTTCTTCTACATTTTAAATTTGATTATAGTTGCAATAGTCCTCACCCTTCTTCCCTGAATTCTGGTCCACGTTCCGTGTCCCGGTCTCCAGGTTGTGGGGTGAAATTCCAAATTTTTTCTTTCGAAAACTGGTTTTTTGACCAAAAGTCAAAATTTTTGTTCGGCACCTACCACGTTTTATTCCATATATCGCTAGCCCGCGCGGAGACGCGTCTCTGGACACCTCGCCCGCGCCCCTAGCACGAATAAAACATACATTTTTCTAAAAAAATAGTTATTTTCATACATCTCTGTAAGTACCAAAATCTACCTAGGGGAGCTAGTCAAAAACTAAAACGTTGATATCTTCTATTCTAGACGTGCGATTTTGAAGCTGTTTTCGGCTTTTTTAGACAAAAATAGGCGTCCGCCTGTGTTCTGACCATAACGCGCGCACTTTACACCCGCGTCTGGACTTCATCCCTTATTTTCAGAGAAATCCCTTAAAATTAATTGTTTTTCCAAATTTTCTTCTACATTTTAAATTTGATTATAGTTGCAATAGTCCTCACCCTTCTTCCCTGAATTCTGGTCCACGTTCCGTGTCCCGGTCTCCAGGTTGTGGGGTGAAATTCCAAATTTTTTCTTTCGAAAACTGGTTTTTTGACCAAAAGTCAAAATTTTTGTTCGGCACCTACCACGTTTTATTCCATATATCGCTAGCCCGCGCGGAGACGCGTCTCTGGACCCCTCGCCCGCGCCCCTAGCACGAATAAAACATACATTTTTCTAAAAAAATAGTTATTTTCATACATCTCTGTAAGTACCAAAATCTACCTAGGGGAGCTAGTCAAAAACTAAAACGTTGATATCTTCTATTCTAGACGTGCGATTTTGAAGCTGTTTTCGGCTTTTTTAGACAAAAATAGGCGTCCGCCTGTGTTCTGACCATAACGCGCGCACTTTACACCCGCGTCTGGACTTCATCCCTTATTTTCAGAGAAATCCCTTAAAATTAATTGTTTTTCCAAATTTTCTTCTACATTTTAAATTTGATTATAGTTGCAATAGTCCTCACCCTTCTTCCCTGAATTCTGGTCCACGTTCCGTGTCCCGGTCTCCAGGTTGTGGGGTGAAATTCCAAATTTTTTCTTTCGAAAACTGGTTTTTTGACCAAAAGTCAAAATTTTTGTTCGGCACCTACCACGTTTTATTCCATATATCGCTAGCCCGCGCGGAGACGCGTCTCTGGACACCTCGCCCGCGCCCCTAGCACGAATAAAACATACATTTTTCTAAAAAAATAGTTATTTTCATACATCTCTGTAAGTACCAAAATCTACCTAGGGGAGCTAGTCAAAAACTAAAACGTTGATATCTTCTATTCTAGACGTGCGATTTTGAAGCTGTTTTCGGCTTTTTTAGACAAAAATAGGCGTCCGCCTGTGTTCTGACCATAACGCGCGCACTTTACACCCGCGTCTGGACTTCATCCCTTATTTTCAGAGAAATCCCTTAAAATTAATTGTTTTTCCAAATTTTCTTCTACATTTTAAATTTGATTATAGTTGCAATAGTCCTCACCCTTCTTCCCTGAATTCTGGTCCACGTTCCGTGTCCCGGTCTCCAGGTTGTGGGGTGAAATTCCAAATTTTTTCTTTCGAAAACTGGTTTTTTGACCAAAAGTCAAAATTTTTGTTCGGCACCTACCACGTTTTATTCCATATATCGCTAGCCCGCGCGGAGACGCGTCTCTGGACCCCTCGCCCGCGCCCCTAGCACGAATAAAACATACATTTTTCTAAAAAAATAGTTATTTTCATACATCTCTGTAAGTACCAAAATCTACCTAGGGGAGCTAGTCAAAAACTAAAACGTTGATATCTTCTATTCTAGACGTGCGATTTTGAAGCTGTTTTCGGCTTTTTTAGACAAAAATAGGCGTCCGCCTGTGTTCTGACCATAACGCGCGCACTTTACACCCGCGTCTGGACTTCATCCCTTATTTTCAGAGAAATCCCTTAAAATTAATTGTTTTTCCAAATTTTCTTCTACATTTTAAATTAGATTATAGTTGCAATAGTCCTCACCCTTCTTCCCTGAATTCTGGTCCACGTTCCGTGTCCCGGTCTCCAGGTTGTGGGGTGAAATTCCAAATTTTTTCTTTCGAAAACTGGTTTTTTGACCAAAAGTCAAAATTTTTGTTCGGCACCTACCACGTTTTATTCCATATATCGCTAGCCCGCGCGGAGACGCGTCTCTGGACCCCTCGCCCGCGCCCCTAGCACGAATAAAACATACATTTTTCTAAAAAAATAGTTATTTTCATACATCTCTGTAAGTACCAAAATCTACCTAGGGGAGCTAGTCAAAAACTAAAACGTTGATATCTTCTATTCTAGACGTGCGATTTTGAAGCTGTTTTCGGCTTTTTTAGACAAAAATAGGCGTCCGCCTGTGTTCTGACCATAACGCGCGCACTTTACACCCGCGTCTGGACTTCATCCCTTATTTTCAGAGAAATCCCTTAAAATTAATTGTTTTTCCAAATTTTCTTCTACATTTTAAATTTGATTATAGTTGCAATAGTCCTCACCCTTCTTCCCTGAATTCTGGTCCACGTTCCGTGTCCCGGTCTCCAGGTTGTGGGGTGAAATTCCAAATTTTTTCTTTCGAAAACTGGTTTTTTGACCAAAAGTCAAAATTTTTGTTCGGCACCTACCACGTTTTATTCCATATATCGCTAGCCCGCGCGGAGACGCGTCTCTGGACCCCTCGCCCGCGCCCCTAGCACGAATAAAACATACATTTTTCTAAAAAAATAGTTATTTTCATACATCTCTGTAAGTACCAAAATCTACCTAGGGGAGCTAGTCAAAACTAAAACGTTGATATCTTCTATTCTAGACGTGCGATTTTGAAGCTGTTTTCGGCTTTTTTAGACAAAAATAGGCGTCCGCCTGTGTTCTGACCATAACGCGCGCACTTTACACCCGCGTCTGGACTTCATCCCTTATTTTCAGAGAAATCCCTTAAAATTAATTGTTTTTCCAAATTTTCTTCTACATTTTAAATTTGATTATAGTTGCAATAGTCCTCACCCTTCTTCCCTGAATTCTGGTCCACGTTCCGTGTCCCGGTCTCCAGGTTGTGGGGTGAAATTCCAAATTTTTTCTTTCGAAAACTGGTTTTTTGACCAAAAGTCAAAATTTTTGTTCGGCACCTACCACGTTTTATTCCATATATCGCTAGCCCGCGCGGAGACGCGTCTCTGGACCCCTCGCCCGCGCCCCTAGCACGAATAAAACATACATTTTTCTAAAAAAATAGTTATTTTCATACATCTCTGTAAGTACCAAAATCTACCTAGGGGAGCTAGTCAAAAACTAAAACGTTGATATCTTCTATTCTAGACGTGCGATTTTGAAGCTGTTTTCGGCTTTTTTAGACAAAAATAGGCGTCCGCCTGTGTTCTGACCATAACGCGCGCACTTTACACCCGCGTCTGGACTTCATCCCTTATTTTCAGAGAAATCCCTTAAAATTAATTGTTTTTCCAAATTTTCTTCTACATTTTAAATTTGATTATAGTTGCAATAGTCCTCACCCTTCTTCCCTGAATTCTGGTCCACGTTCCGTGTCCCGGTCTCCAGGTTGTGGGGTGAAATTCCAAATTTTTTCTTTCGAAAACTGGTTTTTTGACCAAAAGTCAAAATTTTTGTTCGGCACCTACCACGTTTTATTCCATATATCGCTAGCCCGCGCGGAGACGCGTCTCTGGACCCCTCGCCCGCGCCCCTAGCACGAATAAAACATACATTTTTCTAAAAAAATAGTTATTTTCATACATCTCTGTAAGTACCAAAATCTACCTAGGGGAGCTAGTCAAAAACTAAAACGTTGATATCTTCTATTCTAGACGTGCGATTTTGAAGCTGTTTTCGGCTTTTTTAGACAAAAATAGGCGTCCGCCTGTGTTCTGACCATAACGCGCGCACTTTACACCCGCGTCTGGACTTCATCCCTTATTTTCAGAGAAATCCCTTAAAATTAATTGTTTTTCCAAATTTTCTTCTACATTTTAAATTTGATTATAGTTGCAATAGTCCTCACCCTTCTTCCCTGAATTCTGGTCCACGTTCCGTGTCCCGGTCTCCAGGTTGTGGGGTGAAATTCCAAATTTTTTCTTTCGAAAACTGGTTTTTTGACCAAAAGTCAAAATTTTTGTTCGGCACCTACCACGTTTTATTCCATATATCGCTAGCCCGCGCGGAGACGCGTCTCTGGACACCTCGCCCGCGCCCCTAGCACGAATAAAACATACATTTTTCTAAAAAAATAGTTATTTTCATACATCTCTGTAAGTACCAAAATCTACCTAGGGGAGCTAGTCAAAAACTAAAACGTTGATATCTTCTATTCTAGACGTGCGATTTTGAAGCTGTTTTCGGCTTTTTTAGACAAAAATAGGCGTCCGCCTGTGTTCTGACCATAACGCGCGCACTTTACACCCGCGTCTGGACTTCATCCCTTATTTTCAGAGAAATCCCTTAAAATTAATTGTTTTTCCAAATTTTCTTCTACATTTTAAATTTGATTATAGTTGCAATAGTCCTCACCCTTCTTCCCTGAATTCTGGTCCACGTTCCGTGTCCCGGTCTCCAGGTTGTGGGGTGAAATTCCAAATTTTTTCTTTCGAAAACTGGTTTTTTGACCAAAAGTCAAAATTTTTGTTCGGCACCTACCACGTTTTATTCCATATATCGCTAGCCCGCGCGGAGACGCGTCTCTGGACCCCTCGCCCGCGCCCCTAGCACGAATAAAACATACATTTTTCTAAAAAAATAGTTATTTTCATACATCTCTGTAAGTACCAAAATCTACCTAGGGGAGCTAGTCAAAAACTAAAACGTTGATATCTTCTATTCTAGACGTGCGATTTTGAAGCTGTTTTCGGCTTTTTTAGACAAAAATAGGCGTCCGCCTGTGTTCTGACCATAACGCGCGCACTTTACACCCGCGTCTGGACTTCATCCCTTATTTTCAGAGAAATCCCTTAAAATTAATTGTTTTTCCAAATTTTCTTCTACATTTTAAATTTGATTATAGTTGCAATAGTCCTCACCCTTCTTCCCTGAATTCTGGTCCACGTTCCGTGTCCCGGTCTCCAGGTTGTGGGGTGAAATTCCAAATTTTTTCTTTCGAAAACTGGTTTTTTGACCAAAAGTCAAAATTTTTGTTCGGCACCTACCACGTTTTATTCCATATATCGCTAGCCCGCGCGGAGACGCGTCTCTGGACACCTCGCCCGCGCCCCTAGCACGAATAAAACATACATTTTTCTAAAAAAATAGTTATTTTCATACATCTCTGTAAGTACCAAAATCTACCTAGGGGAGCTAGTCAAAAACTAAAACGTTGATATCTTCTATTCTAGACGTGCGATTTTGAAGCTGTTTTCGGCTTTTTTAGACAAAAATAGGCGTCCGCCTGTGTTCTGACCATAACGCGCGCACTTTACACCCGCGTCTGGACTTCATCCCTTATTTTCAGAGAAATCCCTTAAAATTAATTGTTTTTCCAAATTTTCTTCTACATTTTAAATTTGATTATAGTTGCAATAGTCCTCACCCTTCTTCCCTGAATTCTGGTCCACGTTCCGTGTCCCGGTCTCCAGGTTGTGGGGTGAAATTCCAAATTTTTTCTTTCGAAAACTGGTTTTTTGACCAAAAGTCAAAATTTTTGTTCGGCACCTACCACGTTTTATTCCATATATCGCTAGCCCGCGCGGAGACGCGTCTCTGGACACCTCGCCCGCGCCCCTAGCACGAATAAAACATACATTTTTCTAAAAAAATAGTTATTTTCATACATCTCTGTAAGTACCAAAATCTACCTAGGGGAGCTAGTCAAAAACTAAAACGTTGATATCTTCTATTCTAGACGTGCGATTTTGAAGCTGTTTTCGGCTTTTTTAGACAAAAATAGGCGTCCGCCTGTGTTCTGACCATAACGCGCGCACTTTACACCCGCGTCTGGACTTCATCCCTTATTTTCAGAGAAATCCCTTAAAATTAATTGTTTTTCCAAATTTTCTTCTACATTTTAAATTTGATTATAGTTGCAATAGTCCTCACCCTTCTTCCCTGAATTCTGGTCCACGTTCCGTGTCCCGGTCTCCAGGTTGTGGGGTGAAATTCCAAATTTTTTCTTTCGAAAACTGGTTTTTTGACCAAAAGTCAAAATTTTTGTTCGGCACCTACCACGTTTTATTCCATATATCGCTAGCCCGCGCGGAGACGCGTCTCTGGACCCCTCGCCCGCGCCCCTAGCACGAATAAAACATACATTTTTCTAAAAAAATAGTTATTTTCATACATCTCTGTAAGTACCAAAATCTACCTAGGGGAGCTAGTCAAAAACTAAAACGTTGATATCTTCTATTCTAGACGTGCGATTTTGAAGCTGTTTTCGGCTTTTTTAGACAAAAATAGGCGTCCGCCTGTGTTCTGACCATAACGCGCGCACTTTACACCCGCGTCTGGACTTCATCCCTTATTTTCAGAGAAATCCCTTAAAATTAATTGTTTTTCCAAATTTTCTTCTACATTTTAAATTTTATTATAGTTGCAATAGTCCTCACCCTTCTTCCCTGAATTCTGGTCCACGTTCCGTGTCCCGGTCTCCAGGTTGTGGGGTGAAATTCCAAATTTTTTCTTTCGAAAACTGGTTTTTTGACCAAAAGTCAAAATTTTTGTTCGGCACCTACCACGTTTTATTCCATATATCGCTAGCCCGCGCGGAGACGCGTCTCTGGACACCTCGCCCGCGCCCCTAGCACGAATAAAACATACATTTTTCTAAAAAAATAGTTATTTTCATACATCTCTGTAAGTACCAAAATCTACCTAGGGGAGCTAGTCAAAAACTAAAACGTTGATATCTTCTATTCTAGACGTGCGATTTTGAAGCTGTTTTCGGCTTTTTTAGACAAAAATAGGCGTCCGCCTGTGTTCTGACCATAACGCGCGCACTTTACACCCGCGTCTGGACTTCATCCCTTATTTTCAGAGAAATCCCTTAAAATTAATTGTTTTTCCAAATTTTCTTCTACATTTTAAATTTGATTATAGTTGCAATAGTCCTCACCCTTCTTCCCTGAATTCTGGTCCACGTTCCGTGTCCCGGTCTCCAGGTTGTGGGGTGAAATTCCAAATTTTTTCTTTCGAAAACTGGTTTTTTGACCAAAAGTCAAAATTTTTGTTCGGCACCTACCACGTTTTATTCCATATATCGCTAGCCCGCGCGGAGACGCGTCTCTGGACCCCTCGCCCGCGCCCCTAGCACGAATAAAACATACATTTTTCTAAAAAAATAGTTATTTTCATACATCTCTGTAAGTACCAAAATCTACCTAGGGGAGCTAGTCAAAAACTAAAACGTTGATATCTTCTATTCTAGACGTGCGATTTTGAAGCTGTTTTCGGCTTTTTTAGACAAAAATAGGCGTCCGCCTGTGTTCTGACCATAATGCGCGCACTTTACACCCGCGTCTGGACTTCATCCCTTATTTTCAGAGAAATCCCTTAAAATTAATTGTTTTTCCAAATTTTCTTCTACATTTTAAATTTTATTATAGTTGCAATAGTCCTCACCCTTCTTCCCTGAATTCTGGTCCACGTTCCGTGTCCCGGTCTCCAGGTTGTGGGGTGAAATTCCAAATTTTTTCTTTCGAAAACTGGTTTTTTGACCAAAAGTCAAAATTTTTGTTCGGCACCTACCACGTTTTATTCCATATATCGCTAGCCCGCGCGGAGACGCGTCTCTGGACACCTCGCCCGCGCCCCTAGCACGAATAAAACATACATTTTTCTAAAAAAATAGTTATTTTCATACATCTCTGTAAGTACCAAAATCTACCTAGGGGAGCTAGTCAAAAACTAAAACGTTGATATCTTCTATTCTAGACGTGCGATTTTGAAGCTGTTTTCGGCTTTTTTAGACAAAAATAGGCGTCCGCCTGTGTTCTGACCATAACGCGCGCACTTTACACCCGCGTCTGGACTTCATCCCTTATTTTCAGAGAAATCCCTTAAAATTAATTGTTTTTCCAAATTTTCTTCTACATTTTAAATTTGATTATAGTTGCAATAGTCCTCACCCTTCTTCCCTGAATTCTGGTCCACGTTCCGTGTCCCGGTCTCCAGGTTGTGGGGTGAAATTCCAAATTTTTTCTTTCGAAAACTGGTTTTTTGACCAAAAGTCAAAATTTTTGTTCGGCACCTACCACGTTTTATTCCATATATCGCTAGCCCGCGCGGAGACGCGTCTCTGGACCCCTCGCCCGCGCCCCTAGCACGAATAAAACATACATTTTTCTAAAAAAATAGTTATTTTCATACATCTCTGTAAGTACCAAAATCTACCTAGGGGAGCTAGTCAAAAACTAAAACGTTGATATCTTCTATTCTAGACGTGCGATTTTGAAGCTGTTTTCGGCTTTTTTAGACAAAAATAGGCGTCCGCCTGTGTTCTGACCATAACGCGCGCACTTTACACCCGCGTCTGGACTTCATCCCTTATTTTCAGAGAAATCCCTTAAAATTAATTGTTTTTCCAAATTTTCTTCTACATTTTAAATTTGATTATAGTTGCAATAGTCCTCACCCTTCTTCCCTGAATTCTGGTCCACGTTCCGTGTCCCGGTCTCCAGGTTGTGGGGTGAAATTCCAAATTTTTTCTTTCGAAAACTGGTTTTTTGACCAAAAGTCAAAATTTTTGTTCGGCACCTACCACGTTTTATTCCATATATCGCTAGCCCGCGCGGAGACGCGTCTCTGGACACCTCGCCCGCGCCCCTAGCACGAATAAAACATACATTTTTCTAAAAAAATAGTTATTTTCATACATCTCTGTAAGTACCAAAATCTACCTAGGGGAGCTAGTCAAAAACTAAAACGTTGATATCTTCTATTCTAGACGTGCGATTTTGAAGCTGTTTTCGGCTTTTTTAGACAAAAATAGATGATCAAACGAACTTCTTAAGTGAAGTTCGATCACTATTATATGAGTCACTTCATTCGAAGATATAGTTTAATTAACAGGTAGTAGTCTTTTGAACCTACAAGGCAGTCGCACGTTTTAAAGGGTAGGCAATCGATTTATCCATCGATTACCTCCTTTTTTTTTTTTTTTTTTTTTGTCGGTAGCTCTGTTTCTTGTTGCCTGACTGAGCGCTTCGCTTCATTTCTTTAGAGAGGAAATTAAATAATTTATAGGGATGGGAACGTTCTTGGGAGGGTGATTTTATATCTTCGAATGAAGTGACTCATATAATAGTGATCGAACTTCACTTAAGAAGTTCGTTTGATCATCTATTAATATTACGTCACTTCATTCTTCAGATATAGTTTAATTAACAGGTAGATGTTCAGAGCATAATTTTTATAACATAAAAGCTGTTTTGTAATATAACCAAAATAAATGTTTAATTTCCATATTCCTAAATAACATAAAAAATCTTATACATTAAGTATTTATATAATTAGTTTTGTACTATATAATCACGTTTATTAACTAAATAAATCTGATTTATAATACATAATATCAGGTAATTAACTGTAGGACGACTTTACCACAATTAATTACTAATTAGTGTGTTGCGAGCAAACAGATCTTGCAAAGATACCTTCATCTAGTATGGGCCGATTATAAAATCTAGCAAAAGTTTGAGATGAGTTGGACCAGCCAGCTGTTTTCCTGATTGTATCAATAGAAACTCCAGCGGAGGCCGCCGCAGATGTGGAGGCATGTCTAGTGCTGTGAGCACTAAAAACTCTCACATCTACGCCGCTCTCCGCTAAAGTTTGCTTTATCCACCTACTAATGGACTGAGATGAAGCTTTCTTGTAAGGCTTTTTGTAGGTGATAAAGAGGTTTTCAATATTATCTGGTCTGAGATTAGATGTCATTATCAGATAATCATCTACGGCTGTGGCTGGGCATATTGAGAGGTTTTGTCTAAAATATGGCAAGACTAAAACTGGTTGTTCCCTACCTACCGCAGAAGTTTTGATGATGTCAGAAATAGGAATCTGTAACGAGTCTGCACCTCTATTTATATTGCAAACTTTTATAAAAGACAAAGTTTGCACTCTGTGAGCAGTACAAATTGCCAGTAATACGCAAACTTTTTTGGTAATTTTATCTAAAGATAAACTATTATTGGGAAACCAATTACCGACATAGTTCAGTACTTTTTGGGGGTCCCAAGTACCAATGTACTTGGGTATTGAAGGCTTTTGCTTATACATGCCTTTGAGAAGGCGTTTGATACTATCATCAGATCCTATATTGCCACCTAAAAGTAAGGATAGTGCTGATCGGTGCGAGTTAATTGTTCCATAAGATCCTCCTCTGTTAAATTGTTCTGCCAGGAAAGTTAAAATGTTAGCTAGGAGGGGGTCAAAGACGTTAATGCTGTTTGTATTGCAAAACTGCCACCAGAGTTTGTACGATGTATTGTACTGCTTGAGAGTGCTATTTGTAACGGAGGATAACATTATGTCTAATGCTACTGGTGGAATGTTTCGTCGAGTGAAAGCGACCCGGAGAGCTTCGCGGCTCCCAGGGTAAGGTTCTTGTACAGTGGGTGTTGCGATCTGTAATTAGAACGCAAAAGATCTCTGTTAGGCTTAAAATATATAATTTCGGAAATTAACATTTTCTTTAGTAGAGGGAACCAAGGTTGGCCGGTCCAGTATGGAAAAACCAATATGCCAGTAGCTTTGTCATTTATAATTTTTCTAAGGCATTTAAGCACAAGCGAAAATGGAGGAAAGGCGTAAAATCGACTAGAACGCCAGTTCATTGTAAATGCGTCTACCGTTAAGGCATCAGGATCTTGTTTCCAAGAAACGTAGGAGTTGCATTTTGTGTTGGTGCGAGAAGCGAAGAGATCAATATCTGGTTGACCTAGCTTGTTAACTATCATTTGGAAAGCCCAGTCTGATAGTTCCCATTCTATATCAACGTTTATCTTACGGGATTCCTCATCTGCTTCAACATTATCCTTTGTATTTATGTATGATGCAAAAAGCCATATGTTTCGTTTCTCGCACCACTGCCAGATGGTTTTGGCTAGATCGTGGAGATGTGGAAACTGGATCCCACCCATCCGGTTAATATAGCTTATTGCTGTTGTATTATCAACACGCAGTAAGATGGCACAGTTAGAGGTCTCATGGACGAAACATTTTAATCCCATAAAAACGGCGAGTAGCTCTAAATAATTTATGTGGAACGAAAGTTCTACATCTTTCCAGCCGCCGTTTATGCGGTTACCGTTACAGTATGCACCCCAACCAGTTCTAGAAGCATCTGTAAATACTTCAAGGGAAAATTTCGCATCAGGCCTCATGTGGTTTGATGAAGAACGGATATTATGATTCCACCAAAGCAAATCAGGTAATACGACGGCAGGTAATTTAATTTTAGCTTCAAAATTGTTATGTGTCTGAAGGGCCAAAAATTTTTGACGTTCGAGTGTCTTAGTGTAAAGCCAGCCATACTTAATTGCTGGACATGCTGAGACTAGTATTCCAATGAGTTGTGAGAGTTCTCTTATTGTACAATTGGGTAATGAGGCAAACTTCTTAACCAATTTAGATATATTGTTTATCTTGTCAGAAGGCAGAGACAGGGACAGATCAGCAGAATTAAGTATAAATCCTAAGAATTTACAAGTTCTGCGTGGTGTTAATACACTCTTTTCGAAATTAACTACAAATCCCAGACGCTGCAACAGCTCTAAGGTATTAGTTACATTTGAATGACATTCGCTGAAGGTATCACCTATGCATAATATGTCATCGAGATATACAACTGATCTATAACCTCTCTGCCTTAGGTAACTTATGACTTCCTTCATGATTTTTGTAAAAATTCTTGGGGCGACACATAAACCGTAGGGAACGGCATTAAATTCGTAGACCGTGCTATTGAACACAAATCTTAAGTACTTTCTATGTGCCTTGCAAATGGGTACCGAAAAATATGCCTCTTTAAGGTCTATAGTGGCTAGATAGCCATTTTTAGGTACCAACTTTGTCGCAACCCTATGATCCTCCATTTTGAAGTGAGACTTTTGAACAAATTTGTTAAGTGGTTTTAAATTCAAGATAAAACGCTTGCCACCGTTAGGTTTAGAGGTGAGAAATATGCTAGATATAAAGTCTCCTTCAGAGCGTTCGCAAACCGATACTGCTGCCAAATTAATAAGCTTTGATATTGCTACTGTCATATCAGTTTCTTCTTGATACGTCAAAGTATTAGAAGGAATAAATTTTTGTACAACCTTACTACAAAATGGGATGGAGTATCCTTCTAGAATCCAGTTAAGAACTACCGTATTATCTGTTATTTTAAGCCAACGGTTGTAATATAACTGAATTCGACCAGCATGTACCTCTAGCGCTGCTGAGGCGGAGCACGGGATTTGGTCTGGTTCTGCTGAGGCTGCGAGGATTGCTTCATCGCGGACGCTTGAAAGCCTTTGCGAACCACTTGTCCGGTCTTCTTGTATCCGCCCCGCCCCCCCCTGTTCGACGCATAGCGGGAGGGGCCCGACCAGTTTACCTGGGAGCGAGGTCGGCTTGATGTCGGTTGGGCAGAAGATGTTGTTGTCTTCACTGGAGCAGGTTTCTTTATTTGCAAACCCTGCTTTTCTATAGCTTTGGATGCTTTAATCTTGTCAGAAAGAGTTTGGCCGAATAGGGTTTCGTCCCTGTCTACGTCTTGGATCAAGTTTAAAAACGCCTTGTCCAGACCTGGTGTCATGAACTTTTTGCGAACATCGGTCTCGACATGGTGAAGATCGCATAGGAGCCGGCTACTGTCGCTCAAAAACTTAATCGCCTTAACCCTCTCTGCCCCATTTTCGAGGAGCAACGACAGCCCTTTATTAAGGGCAGTAATGCCTAGGCCTAGCTGCTGTTGAGCGCTTTCGACACGTTTATCTTTGGTTCTGGTGGTGTCGGAAATCGTGGCGGCTATTTCGGGGTTAAGTTTGGGGGCTTGCAAAAGGGTGCAGTTTTCTGGAATCTGATACTGCTTCATCAGTTTCTCTTTAGCCTCTTTTTCGATCCCCTTACGAAGTATGGGGAGCCAAAGCCGAGCTAAGTTGTCGTGAATTTTTTCACCGAACTTAGGTACATCCTCGGAAACTTCTCCAAGAGCTGACAATATATCTGGGTCCAGATCAGGAAGCGGTGTTGCTTCTTTGTCTTCTGACGGCTTTTCTGGTATTGTTCCATCATGGATATTTTCTTGCGAACATTCCATGGGCGTTATATCCTCAAAAACCGCTAGCGACTCGTTTTCTATAACAGAAAGAGAACGCTTTTCTTACTAACTAATTAAATGCAAAACGATCATTTAATAAATTCGAAAAAATTATATTGAGGGTAGTTGTAAAAATTGTAAAATATCGCCTTGAAAAATATCGCGGACTACATAGGTATGGACAGAATTGTTTGCATACGATATCACCAAAGTTAGGTATTTTACTTGATACTGCTTTAGAATAACCCTCGGTTATTCTTTAAGCGTAGGCATAGTTCAGTATGTAAGTACCATCGTGTTAATCCGTGATCAACCTCCAGGTTATTTTAATGAATTTTTTCATTAGGTAGTTTCCTTTTGTAATAACCCACGGTTATTATCCAAGCATAAATTTAACTTGTGCTGATCCACGATCAACCACTAGTTAATAATGATCTTCGTAGTTATTTTAGTTTCTACGTTTGCTTTGCGATAACCCACGGCCACCGTCTAAGCGTAGAATAATCGGATACCATCGTGTTGACCCACGGTCAACCTCCAGGTTAATATGAACTACTTTCAAGGCATTATAATTTTTCACAACACATGACACTTATGAAAATAAACACTTTACTAACCTGAATTTTCTTCCAGTGAATCAGACGATTCGATGATTCGTTGGCGACGTTTATTTTCTTTGTCTTCCAGTCTTCTTATTTTACAATAATATCGGTCCATTTTTTCCGTATAACTTCTTTTGGGCATAATTAATATCTTATAACTTGGATTAAAGTCTGAGAAATAAAGTAGATATTTCTATGGAGCGAGCGATAGACGACCGCGCGCTGCCTCGCACGACAAAAGAATGAAGCGAAGCGCTCAGTCAGGCAACAAGAAACAGAGCTACCGACAAAAAAAAAAAAAAAAAAAAAGGAGGTAATCGATGGATAAATCGATTGCCTACCCTTTAAAACGTGCGACTGCCTTGTAGGTTCAAAAGACTACTACCTGTTAATTAAACTATATCTGAAGAATGAAGTGACGTAATATTAATAGGCGTCCGCCTGTGTTCTGACCATAACGCGCGCACTTTACACCCGCGTCTGGACTTCATCCCTTATTTTCAGAGAAATCCCTTAAAATTAATTGTTTTTCCAAATTTTCTTCTACATTTTAAATTTGATTATAGTTGCAATAGTCCTCACCCTTCTTCCCTGAATTCTGGTCCACGTTCCGTGTCCCGGTCTCCAGGTTGTGGGGTGAAATTCCAAATTTTTTCTTTCGAAAACTGGTTTTTTGACCAAAAGTCAAAATTTTTGTTCGGCACCTACCACGTTTTATTCCATATATCGCTAGCCCGCGCGGAGACGCGTCTCTGGACCCCTCGCCCGCGCCCCTAGCACGAATAAAACATACATTTTTCTAAAAAAATAGTTATTTTCATACATCTCTGTAAGTACCAAAATCTACCTAGGGGAGCTAGTCAAAAACTAAAACGTTGATATCTTCTATTCTAGACGTGCGATTTTGAAGCTGTTTTCGGCTTTTTTAGACAAAAATAGGCGTCCGCCTGTGTTCTGACCATAACGCGCGCACTTTACACCCGCGTCTGGACTTCATCCCTTATTTTCAGAGAAATCCCTTAAAATTAATTGTTTTTCCAAATTTTCTTCTACATTTTAAATTTGATTATAGTTGCAATAGTCCTCACCCTTCTTCCCTGAATTCTGGTCCACGTTCCGTGTCCCGGTCTCCAGGTTGTGGGGTGAAATTCCAAATTTTTTCTTTCGAAAACTGGTTTTTTGACCAAAAGTCAAAATTTTTGTTCGGCACCTACCACGTTTTATTCCATATATCGCTAGCCCGCGCGGAGACGCGTCTCTGGACACCTCGCCCGCGCCCCTAGCACGAATAAAACATACATTTTTCTAAAAAAATAGTTATTTTCATACATCTCTGTAAGTACCAAAATCTACCTAGGGGAGCTAGTCAAAAACTAAAACGTTGATATCTTCTATTCTAGACGTGCGATTTTGAAGCTGTTTTCGGCTTTTTTAGACAAAAATAGGCGTCCGCCTGTGTTCTGACCATAACGCGCGCACTTTACACCCGCGTCTGGACTTCATCCCTTATTTTCAGAGAAATCCCTTAAAATTAATTGTTTTTCCAAATTTTCTTCTACATTTTAAATTTGATTATAGTTGCAATAGTCCTCACCCTTCTTCCCTGAATTCTGGTCCACGTTCCGTGTCCCGGTCTCCAGGTTGTGGGGTGAAATTCCAAATTTTTTCTTTCGAAAACTGGTTTTTTGACCAAAAGTCAAAATTTTTGTTCGGCACCTACCACGTTTTATTCCATATATCGCTAGCCCGCGCGGAGACGCGTCTCTGGACCCCTCGCCCGCGCCCCTAGCACGAATAAAACATACATTTTTCTAAAAAAATAGTTATTTTCATACATCTCTGTAAGTACCAAAATCTACCTAGGGGAGCTAGTCAAAAACTAAAACGTTGATATCTTCTATTCTAGACGTGCGATTTTGAAGCTGTTTTCGGCTTTTTTAGACAAAAATAGGCGTCCGCCTGTGTTCTGACCATAACGCGCGCACTTTACACCCGCGTCTGGACTTCATCCCTTATTTTCAGAGAAATCCCTTAAAATTAATTGTTTTTCCAAATTTTCTTCTACATTTTAAATTTTATTATAGTTGCAATAGTCCTCACCCTTCTTCCCTGAATTCTGGTCCACGTTCCGTGTCCCGGTCTCCAGGTTGTGGGGTGAAATTCCAAATTTTTTCTTTCGAAAACTGGTTTTTTGACCAAAAGTCAAAATTTTTGTTCGGCACCTACCACGTTTTATTCCATATATCGCTAGCCCGCGCGGAGACGCGTCTCTGGACACCTCGCCCGCGCCCCTAGCACGAATAAAACATACATTTTTCTAAAAAAATAGTTATTTTCATACATCTCTGTAAGTACCAAAATCTACCTAGGGGAGCTAGTCAAAAACTAAAACGTTGATATCTTCTATTCTAGACGTGCGATTTTGAAGCTGTTTTCGGCTTTTTTAGACAAAAATAGGCGTCCGCCTGTGTTCTGACCATAACGCGCGCACTTTACACCCGCGTCTGGACTTCATCCCTTATTTTCAGAGAAATCCCTTAAAATTAATTGTTTTTCCAAATTTTCTTCTACATTTTAAATTTGATTATAGTTGCAATAGTCCTCACCCTTCTTCCCTGAATTCTGGTCCACGTTCCGTGTCCCGGTCTCCAGGTTGTGGGGTGAAATTCCAAATTTTTTCTTTCGAAAACTGGTTTTTTGACCAAAAGTCAAAATTTTTGTTCGGCACCTACCACGTTTTATTCCATATATCGCTAGCCCGCGCGGAGACGCGTCTCTGGACACCTCGCCCGCGCCCCTAGCACGAATAAAACATACATTTTTCTAAAAAAATAGTTATTTTCATACATCTCTGTAAGTACCAAAATCTACCTAGGGGAGCTAGTCAAAAACTAAAACGTTGATATCTTCTATTCTAGACGTGCGATTTTGAAGCTGTTTTCGGCTTTTTTAGACAAAAATAGGCGTCCGCCTGTGTTCTGACCATAACGCGCGCACTTTACACCCGCGTCTGGACTTCATCCCTTATTTTCAGAGAAATCCCTTAAAATTAATTGTTTTTCCAAATTTTCTTCTACATTTTAAATTTGATTATAGTTGCAATAGTCCTCACCCTTCTTCCCTGAATTCTGGTCCACGTTCCGTGTCCCGGTCTCCAGGTTGTGGGGTGAAATTCCAAATTTTTTCTTTCGAAAACTGGTTTTTTGACCAAAAGTCAAAATTTTTGTTCGGCACCTACCACGTTTTATTCCATATATCGCTAGCCCGCGCGGAGACGCGTCTCTGGACACCTCGCCCGCGCCCCTAGCACGAATAAAACATACATTTTTCTAAAAAAATAGTTATTTTCATACATCTCTGTAAGTACCAAAATCTACCTAGGGGAGCTAGTCAAAAACTAAAACGTTGATATCTTCTATTCTAGACGTGCGATTTTGAAGCTGTTTTCGGCTTTTTTAGACAAAAATAGGCGTCCGCCTGTGTTCTGACCATAACGCGCGCACTTTACACCCGCGTCTGGACTTCATCCCTTATTTTCAGAGAAATCCCTTAAAATTAATTGTTTTTCCAAATTTTCTTCTACATTTTAAATTTGATTATAGTTGCAATAGTCCTCACCCTTCTTCCCTGAATTCTGGTCCACGTTCCGTGTCCCGGTCTCCAGGTTGTGGGGTGAAATTCCAAATTTTTTCTTTCGAAAACTGGTTTTTTGACCAAAAGTCAAAATTTTTGTTCGGCACCTACCACGTTTTATTCCATATATCGCTAGCCCGCGCGGAGACGCGTCTCTGGACCCCTCGCCCGCGCCCCTAGCACGAATAAAACATACATTTTTCTAAAAAAATAGTTATTTTCATACATCTCTGTAAGTACCAAAATCTACCTAGGGGAGCTAGTCAAAAACTAAAACGTTGATATCTTCTATTCTAGACGTGCGATTTTGAAGCTGTTTTCGGCTTTTTTAGACAAAAATAGGCGTCCGCCTGTGTTCTGACCATAACGCGCGCACTTTACACCCGCGTCTGGACTTCATCCCTTATTTTCAGAGAAATCCCTTAAAATTAATTGTTTTTCCAAATTTTCTTCTACATTTTAAATTTGATTATAGTTGCAATAGTCCTCACCCTTCTTCCCTGAATTCTGGTCCACGTTCCGTGTCCCGGTCTCCAGGTTGTGGGGTGAAATTCCAAATTTTTTCTTTCGAAAACTGGTTTTTTGACCAAAAGTCAAAATTTTTGTTCGGCACCTACCACGTTTTATTCCATATATCGCTAGCCCGCGCGGAGACGCGTCTCTGGACACCTCGCCCGCGCCCCTAGCACGAATAAAACATACATTTTTCTAAAAAAATAGTTATTTTCATACATCTCTGTAAGTACCAAAATCTACCTAGGGGAGCTAGTCAAAAACTAAAACGTTGATATCTTCTATTCTAGACGTGCGATTTTGAAGCTGTTTTCGGCTTTTTTAGACAAAAATAGGCGTCCGCCTGTGTTCTGACCATAACGCGCGCACTTTACACCCGCGTCTGGACTTCATCCCTTATTTTCAGAGAAATCCCTTAAAATTAATTGTTTTTCCAAATTTTCTTCTACATTTTAAATTTGATTATAGTTGCAATAGTCCTCACCCTTCTTCCCTGAATTCTGGTCCACGTTCCGTGTCCCGGTCTCCAGGTTGTGGGGTGAAATTCCAAATTTTTTCTTTCGAAAACTGGTTTTTTGACCAAAAGTCAAAATTTTTGTTCGGCACCTACCACGTTTTATTCCATATATCGCTAGCCCGCGCGGAGACGCGTCTCTGGACCCCTCGCCCGCGCCCCTAGCACGAATAAAACATACATTTTTCTAAAAAAATAGTTATTTTCATACATCTCTGTAAGTACCAAAATCTACCTAGGGGAGCTAGTCAAAAACTAAAACGTTGATATCTTCTATTCTAGACGTGCGATTTTGAAGCTGTTTTCGGCTTTTTTAGACAAAAATAGGCGTCCGCCTGTGTTCTGACCATAACGCGCGCACTTTACACCCGCGTCTGGACTTCATCCCTTATTTTCAGAGAAATCCCTTAAAATTAATTGTTTTTCCAAATTTTCTTCTACATTTTAAATTTTATTATAGTTGCAATAGTCCTCACCCTTCTTCCCTGAATTCTGGTCCACGTTCCGTGTCCCGGTCTCCAGGTTGTGGGGTGAAATTCCAAATTTTTTCTTTCGAAAACTGGTTTTTTGACCAAAAGTCAAAATTTTTGTTCGGCACCTACCACGTTTTATTCCATATATCGCTAGCCCGCGCGGAGACGCGTCTCTGGACACCTCGCCCGCGCCCCTAGCACGAATAAAACATACATTTTTCTAAAAAAATAGTTATTTTCATACATCTCTGTAAGTACCAAAATCTACCTAGGGGAGCTAGTCAAAAACTAAAACGTTGATATCTTCTATTCTAGACGTGCGATTTTGAAGCTGTTTTCGGCTTTTTTAGACAAAAATAGGCGTCCGCCTGTGTTCTGACCATAACGCGCGCACTTTACACCCGCGTCTGGACTTCATCCCTTATTTTCAGAGAAATCCCTTAAAATTAATTGTTTTTCCAAATTTTCTTCTACATTTTAAATTTGATTATAGTTGCAATAGTCCTCACCCTTCTTCCCTGAATTCTGGTCCACGTTCCGTGTCCCGGTCTCCAGGTTGTGGGGTGAAATTCCAAATTTTTTCTTTCGAAAACTGGTTTTTTGACCAAAAGTCAAAATTTTTGTTCGGCACCTACCACGTTTTATTCCATATATCGCTAGCCCGCGCGGAGACGCGTCTCTGGACACCTCGCCCGCGCCCCTAGCACGAATAAAACATACATTTTTCTAAAAAAATAGTTATTTTCATACATCTCTGTAAGTACCAAAATCTACCTAGGGGAGCTAGTCAAAAACTAAAACGTTGATATCTTCTATTCTAGACGTGCGATTTTGAAGCTGTTTTCGGCTTTTTTAGACAAAAATAGGCGTCCGCCTGTGTTCTGACCATAACGCGCGCACTTTACACCCGCGTCTGGACTTCATCCCTTATTTTCAGAGAAATCCCTTAAAATTAATTGTTTTTCCAAATTTTCTTCTACATTTTAAATTTGATTATAGTTGCAATAGTCCTCACCCTTCTTCCCTGAATTCTGGTCCACGTTCCGTGTCCCGGTCTCCAGGTTGTGGGGTGAAATTCCAAATTTTTTCTTTCGAAAACTGGTTTTTTGACCAAAAGTCAAAATTTTTGTTCGGCACCTACCACGTTTTATTCCATATATCGCTAGCCCGCGCGGAGACGCGTCTCTGGACACCTCGCCCGCGCCCCTAGCACGAATAAAACATACATTTTTCTAAAAAAATAGTTATTTTCATACATCTCTGTAAGTACCAAAATCTACCTAGGGGAGCTAGTCAAAAACTAAAACGTTGATATCTTCTATTCTAGACGTGCGATTTTGAAGCTGTTTTCGGCTTTTTTAGACAAAAATAGGCGTCCGCCTGTGTTCTGACCATAACGCGCGCACTTTACACCCGCGTCTGGACTTCATCCCTTATTTTCAGAGAAATCCCTTAAAATTAATTGTTTTTCCAAATTTTCTTCTACATTTTAAATTTGATTATAGTTGCAATAGTCCTCACCCTTCTTCCCTGAATTCTGGTCCACGTTCCGTGTCCCGGTCTCCAGGTTGTGGGGTGAAATTCCAAATTTTTTCTTTCGAAAACTGGTTTTTTGACCAAAAGTCAAAATTTTTGTTCGGCACCTACCACGTTTTATTCCATATATCGCTAGCCCGCGCGGAGACGCGTCTCTGGACCCCTCGCCCGCGCCCCTAGCACGAATAAAACATACATTTTTCTAAAAAAATAGTTATTTTCATACATCTCTGTAAGTACCAAAATCTACCTAGGGGAGCTAGTCAAAAACTAAAACGTTGATATCTTCTATTCTAGACGTGCGATTTTGAAGCTGTTTTCGGCTTTTTTAGACAAAAATAGGCGTCCGCCTGTGTTCTGACCATAACGCGCGCACTTTACACCCGCGTCTGGACTTCATCCCTTATTTTCAGAGAAATCCCTTAAAATTAATTGTTTTTCCAAATTTTCTTCTACATTTTAAATTTGATTATAGTTGCAATAGTCCTCACCCTTCTTCCCTGAATTCTGGTCCACGTTCCGTGTCCCGGTCTCCAGGTTGTGGGGTGAAATTCCAAATTTTTTCTTTCGAAAACTGGTTTTTTGACCAAAAGTCAAAATTTTTGTTCGGCACCTACCACGTTTTATTCCATATATCGCTAGCCCGCGCGGAGACGCGTCTCTGGACACCTCGCCCGCGCCCCTAGCACGAATAAAACATACATTTTTCTAAAAAAATAGTTATTTTCATACATCTCTGTAAGTACCAAAATCTACCTAGGGGAGCTAGTCAAAAACTAAAACGTTGATATCTTCTATTCTAGACGTGCGATTTTGAAGCTGTTTTCGGCTTTTTTAGACAAAAATAGGCGTCCGCCTGTGTTCTGACCATAACGCGCGCACTTTACACCCGCGTCTGGACTTCATCCCTTATTTTCAGAGAAATCCCTTAAAATTAATTGTTTTTCCAAATTTTCTTCTACATTTTAAATTTGATTATAGTTGCAATAGTCCTCACCCTTCTTCCCTGAATTCTGGTCCACGTTCCGTGTCCCGGTCTCCAGGTTGTGGGGTGAAATTCCAAATTTTTTCTTTCGAAAACTGGTTTTTTGACCAAAAGTCAAAATTTTTGTTCGGCACCTACCACGTTTTATTCCATATATCGCTAGCCCGCGCGGAGACGCGTCTCTGGACCCCTCGCCCGCGCCCCTAGCACGAATAAAACATACATTTTTCTAAAAAAATAGTTATTTTCATACATCTCTGTAAGTACCAAAATCTACCTAGGGGAGCTAGTCAAAAACTAAAACGTTGATATCTTCTATTCTAGACGTGCGATTTTGAAGCTGTTTTCGGCTTTTTTAGACAAAAATAGGCGTCCGCCTGTGTTCTGACCATAACGCGCGCACTTTACACCCGCGTCTGGACTTCATCCCTTATTTTCAGAGAAATCCCTTAAAATTAATTGTTTTTCCAAATTTTCTTCTACATTTTAAATTTGATTATAGTTGCAATAGTCCTCACCCTTCTTCCCTGAATTCTGGTCCACGTTCCGTGTCCCGGTCTCCAGGTTGTGGGGTGAAATTCCAAATTTTTTCTTTCGAAAACTGGTTTTTTGACCAAAAGTCAAAATTTTTGTTCGGCACCTACCACGTTTTATTCCATATATCGCTAGCCCGCGCGGAGACGCGTCTCTGGACACCTCGCCCGCGCCCCTAGCACGAATAAAACATACATTTTTCTAAAAAAATAGTTATTTTCATACATCTCTGTAAGTACCAAAATCTACCTAGGGGAGCTAGTCAAAAACTAAAACGTTGATATCTTCTATTCTAGACGTGCGATTTTGAAGCTGTTTTCGGCTTTTTTAGACAAAAATAGGCGTCCGCCTGTGTTCTGACCATAACGCGCGCACTTTACACCCGCGTCTGGACTTCATCCCTTATTTTCAGAGAAATCCCTTAAAATTAATTGTTTTTCCAAATTTTCTTCTACATTTTAAATTTGATTATAGTTGCAATAGTCCTCACCCTTCTTCCCTGAATTCTGGTCCACGTTCCGTGTCCCGGTCTCCAGGTTGTAGGGTGAAATTCCAAATTTTTTCTTTCGAAAACTGGTTTTTTGACCAAAAGTCAAAATTTTTGTTCGGCACCTACCACGTTTTATTCCATATATCGCTAGCCCGCGCGGAGACGCGTCTCTGGACACCTCGCCCGCGCCCCTAGCACGAATAAAACATACATTTTTCTAAAAAAATAGTTATTTTCATACATCTCTGTAAGTACCAAAATCTACCTAGGGGAGCTAGTCAAAAACTAAAACGTTGATATCTTCTATTCTAGACGTGCGATTTTGAAGCTGTTTTCGGCTTTTTTAGACAAAAATAGGCGTCCGCCTGTGTTCTGACCATAACGCGCGCACTTTACACCCGCGTCTGGACTTCATCCCTTATTTTCAGAGAAATCCCTTAAAATTAATTGTTTTTCCAAATTTTCTTCTACATTTTAAATTTGATTATAGTTGCAATAGTCCTCACCCTTCTTCCCTGAATTCTGGTCCACGTTCCGTGTCCCGGTCTCCAGGTTGTGGGGTGAAATTCCAAATTTTTTCTTTCGAAAACTGGTTTTTTGACCAAAAGTCAAAATTTTTGTTCGGCACCTACCACGTTTTATTCCATATATCGCTAGCCCGCGCGGAGACGCGTCTCTGGACACCTCGCCCGCGCCCCTAGCACGAATAAAACATACATTTTTCTAAAAAAATAGTTATTTTCATACATCTCTGTAAGTACCAAAATCTACCTAGGGGAGCTAGTCAAAAACTAAAACGTTGATATCTTCTATTCTAGACGTGCGATTTTGAAGCTGTTTTCGGCTTTTTTAGACAAAAATAGGCGTCCGCCTGTGTTCTGACCATAACGCGCGCACTTTACACCCGCGTCTGGACTTCATCCCTTATTTTCAGAGAAATCCCTTAAAATTAATTGTTTTTCCAAATTTTCTTCTACATTTTAAATTTGATTATAGTTGCAATAGTCCTCACCCTTCTTCCCTGAATTCTGGTCCACGTTCCGTGTCCCGGTCTCCAGGTTGTAGGGTGAAATTCCAAATTTTTTCTTTCGAAAACTGGTTTTTTGACCAAAAGTCAAAATTTTTGTTCGGCACCTACCACGTTTTATTCCATATATCGCTAGCCCGCGCGGAGACGCGTCTCTGGACACCTCGCCCGCGCCCCTAGCACGAATAAAACATACATTTTTCTAAAAAAATAGTTATTTTCATACATCTCTGTAAGTACCAAAATCTACCTAGGGGAGCTAGTCAAAAACTAAAACGTTGATATCTTCTATTCTAGACGTGCGATTTTGAAGCTGTTTTCGGCTTTTTTAGACAAAAATAGGCGTCCGCCTGTGTTCTGACCATAACGCGCGCACTTTACACCCGCGTCTGGACTTCATCCCTTATTTTCAGAGAAATCCCTTAAAATTAATTGTTTTTCCAAATTTTCTTCTACATTTTAAATTTGATTATAGTTGCAATAGTCCTCACCCTTCTTCCCTGAATTCTGGTCCACGTTCCGTGTCCCGGTCTCCAGGTTGTAGGGTGAAATTCCAAATTTTTTCTTTCGAAAACTGGTTTTTTGACCAAAAGTCAAAATTTTTGTTCGGCACCTACCACGTTTTATTCCATATATCGCTAGCCCGCGCGGAGACGCGTCTCTGGACACCTCGCCCGCGCCCCTAGCACGAATAAAACATACATTTTTCTAAAAAAATAGTTATTTTCATACATCTCTGTAAGTACCAAAATCTACCTAGGGGAGCTAGTCAAAAACTAAAACGTTGATATCTTCTATTCTAGACGTGCGATTTTGAAGCTGTTTTCGGCTTTTTTAGACAAAAATAGGCGTCCGCCTGTGTTCTGACCATAACGCGCGCACTTTACACCCGCGTCTGGACTTCATCCCTTATTTTCAGAGAAATCCCTTAAAATTAATTGTTTTTCCAAATTTTCTTCTACATTTTAAATTTGATTATAGTTGCAATAGTCCTCACCCTTCTTCCCTGAATTCTGGTCCACGTTCCGTGTCCCGGTCTCCAGGTTGTAGGGTGAAATTCCAAATTTTTTCTTTCGAAAACTGGTTTTTTGACCAAAAGTCAAAATTTTTGTTCGGCACCTACCACGTTTTATTCCATATATCGCTAGCCCGCGCGGAGACGCGTCTCTGGACACCTCGCCCGCGCCCCTAGCACGAATAAAACATACATTTTTCTAAAAAAATAGTTATTTTCATACATCTCTGTAAGTACCAAAATCTACCTAGGGGAGCTAGTCAAAAACTAAAACGTTGATATCTTCTATTCTAGACGTGCGATTTTGAAGCTGTTTTCGGCTTTTTTAGACAAAAATAGGCGTCCGCCTGTGTTCTGACCATAACGCGCGCACTTTACACCCGCGTCTGGACTTCATCCCTTATTTTCAGAGAAATCCCTTAAAATTAATTGTTTTTCCAAATTTTCTTCTACATTTTAAATTTGATTATAGTTGCAATAGTCCTCACCCTTCTTCCCTGAATTCTGGTCCACGTTCCGTGTCCCGGTCTCCAGGTTGTAGGGTGAAATTCCAAATTTTTTCTTTCGAAAACTGGTTTTTTGACCAAAAGTCAAAATTTTTGTTCGGCACCTACCACGTTTTATTCCATATATCGCTAGCCCGCGCGGAGACGCGTCTCTGGACACCTCGCCCGCGCCCCTAGCACGAATAAAACATACATTTTTCTAAAAAAATAGTTATTTTCATACATCTCTGTAAGTACCAAAATCTACCTAGGGGAGCTAGTCAAAAACTAAAACGTTGATATCTTCTATTCTAGACGTGCGATTTTGAAGCTGTTTTCGGCTTTTTTAGACAAAAATAGGCGTCCGCCTGTGTTCTGACCATAACGCGCGCACTTTACACCCGCGTCTGGACTTCATCCCTTATTTTCAGAGAAATCCCTTAAAATTAATTGTTTTTCCAAATTTTCTTCTACATTTTAAATTTGATTATAGTTGCAATAGTCCTCACCCTTCTTCCCTGAATTCTGGTCCACGTTCCGTGTCCCGGTCTCCAGGTTGTAGGGTGAAATTCCAAATTTTTTCTTTCGAAAACTGGTTTTTTGACCAAAAGTCAAAATTTTTGTTCGGCACCTACCACGTTTTATTCCATATATCGCTAGCCCGCGCGGAGACGCGTCTCTGGACACCTCGCCCGCGCCCCTAGCACGAATAAAACATACATTTTTCTAAAAAAATAGTTATTTTCATACATCTCTGTAAGTACCAAAATCTACCTAGGGGAGCTAGTCAAAAACTAAAACGTTGATATCTTCTATTCTAGACGTGCGATTTTGAAGCTGTTTTCGGCTTTTTTAGACAAAAATAGGCGTCCGCCTGTGTTCTGACCATAACGCGCGCACTTTACACCCGCGTCTGGACTTCATCCCTTATTTTCAGAGAAATCCCTTAAAATTAATTGTTTTTCCAAATTTTCTTCTACATTTTAAATTTGATTATAGTTGCAATAGTCCTCACCCTTCTTCCCTGAATTCTGGTCCACGTTCCGTGTCCCGGTCTCCAGGTTGTAGGGTGAAATTCCAAATTTTTTCTTTCGAAAACTGGTTTTTTGACCAAAAGTCAAAATTTTTGTTCGGCACCTACCACGTTTTATTCCATATATCGCTAGCCCGCGCGGAGACGCGTCTCTGGACACCTCGCCCGCGCCCCTAGCACGAATAAAACATACATTTTTCTAAAAAAATAGTTATTTTCATACATCTCTGTAAGTACCAAAATCTACCTAGGGGAGCTAGTCAAAAACTAAAACGTTGATATCTTCTATTCTAGACGTGCGATTTTGAAGCTGTTTTCGGCTTTTTTAGACAAAAATAGGCGTCCGCCTGTGTTCTGACCATAACGCGCGCACTTTACACCCGCGTCTGGACTTCATCCCTTATTTTCAGAGAAATCCCTTAAAATTAATTGTTTTTCCAAATTTTCTTCTACATTTTAAATTTGATTATAGTTGCAATAGTCCTCACCCTTCTTCCCTGAATTCTGGTCCACGTTCCGTGTCCCGGTCTCCAGGTTGTAGGGTGAAATTCCAAATTTTTTCTTTCGAAAACTGGTTTTTTGACCAAAAGTCAAAATTTTTGTTCGGCACCTACCACGTTTTATTCCATATATCGCTAGCCCGCGCGGAGACGCGTCTCTGGACACCTCGCCCGCGCCCCTAGCACGAATAAAACATACATTTTTCTAAAAAAATAGTTATTTTCATACATCTCTGTAAGTACCAAAATCTACCTAGGGGAGCTAGTCAAAAACTAAAACGTTGATATCTTCTATTCTAGACGTGCGATTTTGAAGCTGTTTTCGGCTTTTTTAGACAAAAATAGGCGTCCGCCTGTGTTCTGACCATAACGCGCGCACTTTACACCCGCGTCTGGACTTCATCCCTTATTTTCAGAGAAATCCCTTAAAATTAATTGTTTTTCCAAATTTTCTTCTACATTTTAAATTTGATTATAGTTGCAATAGTCCTCACCCTTCTTCCCTGAATTCTGGTCCACGTTCCGTGTCCCGGTCTCCAGGTTGTAGGGTGAAATTCCAAATTTTTTCTTTCGAAAACTGGTTTTTTGACCAAAAGTCAAAATTTTTGTTCGGCACCTACCACGTTTTATTCCATATATCGCTAGCCCGCGCGGAGACGCGTCTCTGGACACCTCGCCCGCGCCCCTAGCACGAATAAAACATACATTTTTCTAAAAAAATAGTTATTTTCATACATCTCTGTAAGTACCAAAATCTACCTAGGGGAGCTAGTCAAAAACTAAAACGTTGATATCTTCTATTCTAGACGTGCGATTTTGAAGCTGTTTTCGGCTTTTTTAGACAAAAATAGGCGTCCGCCTGTGTTCTGACCATAACGCGCGCACTTTACACCCGCGTCTGGACTTCATCCCTTATTTTCAGAGAAATCCCTTAAAATTAATTGTTTTTCCAAATTTTCTTCTACATTTTAAATTTGATTATAGTTGCAATAGTCCTCACCCTTCTTCCCTGAATTCTGGTCCACGTTCCGTGTCCCGGTCTCCAGGTTGTAGGGTGAAATTCCAAATTTTTTCTTTCGAAAACTGGTTTTTTGACCAAAAGTCAAAATTTTTGTTCGGCACCTACCACGTTTTATTCCATATATCGCTAGCCCGCGCGGAGACGCGTCTCTGGACACCTCGCCCGCGCCCCTAGCACGAATAAAACATACATTTTTCTAAAAAAATAGTTATTTTCATACATCTCTGTAAGTACCAAAATCTACCTAGGGGAGCTAGTCAAAAACTAAAACGTTGATATCTTCTATTCTAGACGTGCGATTTTGAAGCTGTTTTCGGCTTTTTTAGACAAAAATAGGCGTCCGCCTGTGTTCTGACCATAACGCGCGCACTTTACACCCGCGTCTGGACTTCATCCCTTATTTTCAGAGAAATCCCTTAAAATTAATTGTTTTTCCAAATTTTCTTCTACATTTTAAATTTGATTATAGTTGCAATAGTCCTCACCCTTCTTCCCTGAATTCTGGTCCACGTTCCGTGTCCCGGTCTCCAGGTTGTAGGGTGAAATTCCAAATTTTTTCTTTCGAAAACTGGTTTTTTGACCAAAAGTCAAAATTTTTGTTCGGCACCTACCACGTTTTATTCCATATATCGCTAGCCCGCGCGGAGACGCGTCTCTGGACACCTCGCCCGCGCCCCTAGCACGAATAAAACATACATTTTTCTAAAAAAATAGTTATTTTCATACATCTCTGTAAGTACCAAAATCTACCTAGGGGAGCTAGTCAAAAACTAAAACGTTGATATCTTCTATTCTAGACGTGCGATTTTGAAGCTGTTTTCGGCTTTTTTAGACAAAAATAGGCGTCCGCCTGTGTTCTGACCATAACGCGCGCACTTTACACCCGCGTCTGGACTTCATCCCTTATTTTCAGAGAAATCCCTTAAAATTAATTGTTTTTCCAAATTTTCTTCTACATTTTAAATTTGATTATAGTTGCAATAGTCCTCACCCTTCTTCCCTGAATTCTGGTCCACGTTCCGTGTCCCGGTCTCCAGGTTGTAGGGTGAAATTCCAAATTTTTTCTTTCGAAAACTGGTTTTTTGACCAAAAGTCAAAATTTTTGTTCGGCACCTACCACGTTTTATTCCATATATCGCTAGCCCGCGCGGAGACGCGTCTCTGGACACCTCGCCCGCGCCCCTAGCACGAATAAAACATACATTTTTCTAAAAAAATAGTTATTTTCATACATCTCTGTAAGTACCAAAATCTACCTAGGGGAGCTAGTCAAAAACTAAAACGTTGATATCTTCTATTCTAGACGTGCGATTTTGAAGCTGTTTTCGGCTTTTTTAGACAAAAATAGGCGTCCGCCTGTGTTCTGACCATAACGCGCGCACTTTACACCCGCGTCTGGACTTCATCCCTTATTTTCAGAGAAATCCCTTAAAATTAATTGTTTTTCCAAATTTTCTTCTACATTTTAAATTTGATTATAGTTGCAATAGTCCTCACCCTTCTTCCCTGAATTCTGGTCCACGTTCCGTGTCCCGGTCTCCAGGTTGTAGGGTGAAATTCCAAATTTTTTCTTTCGAAAACTGGTTTTTTGACCAAAAGTCAAAATTTTTGTTCGGCACCTACCACGTTTTATTCCATATATCGCTAGCCCGCGCGGAGACGCGTCTCTGGACACCTCGCCCGCGCCCCTAGCACGAATAAAACATACATTTTTCTAAAAAAATAGTTATTTTCATACATCTCTGTAAGTACCAAAATCTACCTAGGGGAGCTAGTCAAAAACTAAAACGTTGATATCTTCTATTCTAGACGTGCGATTTTGAAGCTGTTTTCGGCTTTTTTAGACAAAAATAGGCGTCCGCCTGTGTTCTGACCATAACGCGCGCACTTTACACCCGCGTCTGGACTTCATCCCTTATTTTCAGAGAAATCCCTTAAAATTAATTGTTTTTCCAAATTTTCTTCTACATTTTAAATTTGATTATAGTTGCAATAGTCCTCACCCTTCTTCCCTGAATTCTGGTCCACGTTCCGTGTCCCGGTCTCCAGGTTGTAGGGTGAAATTCCAAATTTTTTCTTTCGAAAACTGGTTTTTTGACCAAAAGTCAAAATTTTTGTTCGGCACCTACCACGTTTTATTCCATATATCGCTAGCCCGCGCGGAGACGCGTCTCTGGACACCTCGCCCGCGCCCCTAGCACGAATAAAACATACATTTTTCTAAAAAAATAGTTATTTTCATACATCTCTGTAAGTACCAAAATCTACCTAGGGGAGCTAGTCAAAAACTAAAACGTTGATATCTTCTATTCTAGACGTGCGATTTTGAAGCTGTTTTCGGCTTTTTTAGACAAAAATAGGCGTCCGCCTGTGTTCTGACCATAACGCGCGCACTTTACACCCGCGTCTGGACTTCATCCCTTATTTTCAGAGAAATCCCTTAAAATTAATTGTTTTTCCAAATTTTCTTCTACATTTTAAATTTGATTATAGTTGCAATAGTCCTCACCCTTCTTCCCTGAATTCTGGTCCACGTTCCGTGTCCCGGTCTCCAGGTTGTAGGGTGAAATTCCAAATTTTTTCTTTCGAAAACTGGTTTTTTGACCAAAAGTCAAAATTTTTGTTCGGCACCTACCACGTTTTATTCCATATATCGCTAGCCCGCGCGGAGACGCGTCTCTGGACACCTCGCCCGCGCCCCTAGCACGAATAAAACATACATTTTTCTAAAAAAATAGTTATTTTCATACATCTCTGTAAGTACCAAAATCTACCTAGGGGAGCTAGTCAAAAACTAAAACGTTGATATCTTCTATTCTAGACGTGCGATTTTGAAGCTGTTTTCGGCTTTTTTAGACAAAAATAGGCGTCCGCCTGTGTTCTGACCATAACGCGCGCACTTTACACCCGCGTCTGGACTTCATCCCTTATTTTCAGAGAAATCCCTTAAAATTAATTGTTTTTCCAAATTTTCTTCTACATTTTAAATTTGATTATAGTTGCAATAGTCCTCACCCTTCTTCCCTGAATTCTGGTCCACGTTCCGTGTCCCGGTCTCCAGGTTGTAGGGTGAAATTCCAAATTTTTTCTTTCGAAAACTGGTTTTTTGACCAAAAGTCAAAATTTTTGTTCGGCACCTACCACGTTTTATTCCATATATCGCTAGCCCGCGCGGAGACGCGTCTCTGGACACCTCGCCCGCGCCCCTAGCACGAATAAAACATACATTTTTCTAAAAAAATAGTTATTTTCATACATCTCTGTAAGTACCAAAATCTACCTAGGGGAGCTAGTCAAAAACTAAAACGTTGATATCTTCTATTCTAGACGTGCGATTTTGAAGCTGTTTTCGGCTTTTTTAGACAAAAATAGGCGTCCGCCTGTGTTCTGACCATAACGCGCGCACTTTACACCCGCGTCTGGACTTCATCCCTTATTTTCAGAGAAATCCCTTAAAATTAATTGTTTTTCCAAATTTTCTTCTACATTTTAAATTTGATTATAGTTGCAATAGTCCTCACCCTTCTTCCCTGAATTCTGGTCCACGTTCCGTGTCCCGGTCTCCAGGTTGTAGGGTGAAATTCCAAATTTTTTCTTTCGAAAACTGGTTTTTTGACCAAAAGTCAAAATTTTTGTTCGGCACCTACCACGTTTTATTCCATATATCGCTAGCCCGCGCGGAGACGCGTCTCTGGACACCTCGCCCGCGCCCCTAGCACGAATAAAACATACATTTTTCTAAAAAAATAGTTATTTTCATACATCTCTGTAAGTACCAAAATCTACCTAGGGGAGCTAGTCAAAAACTAAAACGTTGATATCTTCTATTCTAGACGTGCGATTTTGAAGCTGTTTTCGGCTTTTTTAGACAAAAATAGGCGTCCGCCTGTGTTCTGACCATAACGCGCGCACTTTACACCCGCGTCTGGACTTCATCCCTTATTTTCAGAGAAATCCCTTAAAATTAATTGTTTTTCCAAATTTTCTTCTACATTTTAAATTTGATTATAGTTGCAATAGTCCTCACCCTTCTTCCCTGAATTCTGGTCCACGTTCCGTGTCCCGGTCTCCAGGTTGTAGGGTGAAATTCCAAATTTTTTCTTTCGAAAACTGGTTTTTTGACCAAAAGTCAAAATTTTTGTTCGGCACCTACCACGTTTTATTCCATATATCGCTAGCCCGCGCGGAGACGCGTCTCTGGACACCTCGCCCGCGCCCCTAGCACGAATAAAACATACATTTTTCTAAAAAAATAGTTATTTTCATACATCTCTGTAAGTACCAAAATCTACCTAGGGGAGCTAGTCAAAAACTAAAACGTTGATATCTTCTATTCTAGACGTGCGATTTTGAAGCTGTTTTCGGCTTTTTTAGACAAAAATAGGCGTCCGCCTGTGTTCTGACCATAACGCGCGCACTTTACACCCGCGTCTGGACTTCATCCCTTATTTTCAGAGAAATCCCTTAAAATTAATTGTTTTTCCAAATTTTCTTCTACATTTTAAATTTGATTATAGTTGCAATAGTCCTCACCCTTCTTCCCTGAATTCTGGTCCACGTTCCGTGTCCCGGTCTCCAGGTTGTAGGGTGAAATTCCAAATTTTTTCTTTCGAAAACTGGTTTTTTGACCAAAAGTCAAAATTTTTGTTCGGCACCTACCACGTTTTATTCCATATATCGCTAGCCCGCGCGGAGACGCGTCTCTGGACACCTCGCCCGCGCCCCTAGCACGAATAAAACATACATTTTTCTAAAAAAATAGTTATTTTCATACATCTCTGTAAGTACCAAAATCTACCTAGGGGAGCTAGTCAAAAACTAAAACGTTGATATCTTCTATTCTAGACGTGCGATTTTGAAGCTGTTTTCGGCTTTTTTAGACAAAAATAGGCGTCCGCCTGTGTTCTGACCATAACGCGCGCACTTTACACCCGCGTCTGGACTTCATCCCTTATTTTCAGAGAAATCCCTTAAAATTAATTGTTTTTCCAAATTTTCTTCTACATTTTAAATTTGATTATAGTTGCAATAGTCCTCACCCTTCTTCCCTGAATTCTGGTCCACGTTCCGTGTCCCGGTCTCCAGGTTGTAGGGTGAAATTCCAAATTTTTTCTTTCGAAAACTGGTTTTTTGACCAAAAGTCAAAATTTTTGTTCGGCACCTACCACGTTTTATTCCATATATCGCTAGCCCGCGCGGAGACGCGTCTCTGGACACCTCGCCCGCGCCCCTAGCACGAATAAAACATACATTTTTCTAAAAAAATAGTTATTTTCATACATCTCTGTAAGTACCAAAATCTACCTAGGGGAGCTAGTCAAAAACTAAAACGTTGATATCTTCTATTCTAGACGTGCGATTTTGAAGCTGTTTTCGGCTTTTTTAGACAAAAATAGGCGTCCGCCTGTGTTCTGACCATAACGCGCGCACTTTACACCCGCGTCTGGACTTCATCCCTTATTTTCAGAGAAATCCCTTAAAATTAATTGTTTTTCCAAATTTTCTTCTACATTTTAAATTTGATTATAGTTGCAATAGTCCTCACCCTTCTTCCCTGAATTCTGGTCCACGTTCCGTGTCCCGGTCTCCAGGTTGTAGGGTGAAATTCCAAATTTTTTCTTTCGAAAACTGGTTTTTTGACCAAAAGTCAAAATTTTTGTTCGGCACCTACCACGTTTTATTCCATATATCGCTAGCCCGCGCGGAGACGCGTCTCTGGACACCTCGCCCGCGCCCCTAGCACGAATAAAACATACATTTTTCTAAAAAAATAGTTATTTTCATACATCTCTGTAAGTACCAAAATCTACCTAGGGGAGCTAGTCAAAAACTAAAACGTTGATATCTTCTATTCTAGACGTGCGATTTTGAAGCTGTTTTCGGCTTTTTTAGACAAAAATAGGCGTCCGCCTGTGTTCTGACCATAACGCGCGCACTTTACACCCGCGTCTGGACTTCATCCCTTATTTTCAGAGAAATCCCTTAAAATTAATTGTTTTTCCAAATTTTCTTCTACATTTTAAATTTGATTATAGTTGCAATAGTCCTCACCCTTCTTCCCTGAATTCTGGTCCACGTTCCGTGTCCCGGTCTCCAGGTTGTAGGGTGAAATTCCAAATTTTTTCTTTCGAAAACTGGTTTTTTGACCAAAAGTCAAAATTTTTGTTCGGCACCTACCACGTTTTATTCCATATATCGCTAGCCCGCGCGGAGACGCGTCTCTGGACACCTCGCCCGCGCCCCTAGCACGAATAAAACATACATTTTTCTAAAAAAATAGTTATTTTCATACATCTCTGTAAGTACCAAAATCTACCTAGGGGAGCTAGTCAAAAACTAAAACGTTGATATCTTCTATTCTAGACGTGCGATTTTGAAGCTGTTTTCGGCTTTTTTAGACAAAAATAGGCGTCCGCCTGTGTTCTGACCATAACGCGCGCACTTTACACCCGCGTCTGGACTTCATCCCTTATTTTCAGAGAAATCCCTTAAAATTAATTGTTTTTCCAAATTTTCTTCTACATTTTAAATTTGATTATAGTTGCAATAGTCCTCACCCTTCTTCCCTGAATTCTGGTCCACGTTCCGTGTCCCGGTCTCCAGGTTGTAGGGTGAAATTCCAAATTTTTTCTTTCGAAAACTGGTTTTTTGACCAAAAGTCAAAATTTTTGTTCGGCACCTACCACGTTTTATTCCATATATCGCTAGCCCGCGCGGAGACGCGTCTCTGGACACCTCGCCCGCGCCCCTAGCACGAATAAAACATACATTTTTCTAAAAAAATAGTTATTTTCATACATCTCTGTAAGTACCAAAATCTACCTAGGGGAGCTAGTCAAAAACTAAAACGTTGATATCTTCTATTCTAGACGTGCGATTTTGAAGCTGTTTTCGGCTTTTTTAGACAAAAATAGGCGTCCGCCTGTGTTCTGACCATAACGCGCGCACTTTACACCCGCGTCTGGACTTCATCCAGAGAGGGTACCAGAGCTTTTATCGAGTGACAGTATCAAATCTTTCTCAATATCTTAAAAAAAAAACAAACACTTTATTTACAAAAACTTTATTGTGAAAGTCATTAACAGAGTGCAACTTACAAGTGACGTTATTATCTAGCGAATCAGTGCTGTGTGCAATAAATGAAACACTAAAAACTCCATACCATTCTGGTGCTGCTAAACTTCTACCCGATACATATAAATCATAACAGTCGTTTTGCTCAGTGTCTGAAAATACTAAGTGACATAGCTTCAGTGTTTGCGTATCTTGACATAGTTGCAGTGTTGCGTCCTGTGGTGTCACAACTACCCATAACACCATAGAAATTGCCGTAAACACATATATTTAAATCAGCGCCATCTATTAATTCCAAGGCAAACTTCGTGTAGATCGATCGAACACCAACAAGATTGAATATTTAACGATGGTCAAGTGCGCAGCCTGCGGTAAATTTCTCGCGGCGTCAGATGCCGCAAAATGCAACAAATGCGTGTTATGGTATCACCGTCAGTGCGCTGGACTGAACCAAATAGGTCCCATTGCAGCTCCCTGGCACTGCCCGGAGTGCAAGAAAAATCTAGTGCGAGACAACCGGTCTGAAACCCCAGTACGAGGGCATGCCAAAGAACCTTTGGACGAGACCGCTGCAAACCTTATGGATACCAGTCCAATTAACATCACTGCTTCGGATGCGACGAATGAACTCTCGAAGGACTTCACCTCCGAGTTGAGGAAGTTTAAGGAAGATTTTATTAACACTGTACGGAGTGAGTTCCAGTTATTGCGAAATGACCTGGCTGAATTAAGATCTTCTCTTAAGTCCACAATTGACCGTATGACTAGTTTGGAGGAAAGAGTGGCCAATATAGAACACCAAAAAGCCGTTCCCACGCAGGTGTCGCCAGACGTGCATCATTTAGTTGCCCAATTGCGGAGCGACTTAAATGTTCGCGATCAGGAGCTGTTAGCCACAGATATACAGATATCCAACTTGCCTGAGCCGAGTGGTGAGAACCCTATTCATACCGCTATGTTGGTGGCGTCAAAGATGGGCGTAACTATCGAGAATCGCGATATTGTGAGCGCCGAGCGATTAGGAGGGAGACGCATAAACGTGACGCAGCCAGGGCCGGTGGAATCTCGCCCGCGTTTTCTCGTCGTGCGCTTTGCGCGCCGCGACCTACGCGACGAGTTGCTGGAGGCCGCACGAGTACGTCGGGGCATGACTTCCGCGGATCTCGGTATGCCCGGTCCGCCAGCGCGAGTTTACGTCAACGAACGTCTTACCAAACTTAATCGTGAGTTATTTCGTAAGGCACGAGAGGCTGGAGGACGTCTCGGGTGGCAATTTGTGTGGTGTAAACGAGGTCGTATTCTTGCCCGTAACAAACCCGGACACGCCACTTTCCAAATCAGCTGCGAGGCTGATATACAGCGCGTGTTTGAACCCGCACCACTGTTGGTTAGCGACGGCGACGGCCATATGCGTTCCTAGTTGTAACGATTTTTACGATTTTTTTGGTAAATGTTTTTTTATAATTACTCTCATTAACTTTTTATTTTTTGTTTTTTTTTCAATGTATTTTTGCTGCGTGTTTTTAGTTTATAGGATATCCTTGGCATATATACTGTACGTCGCTCAATTGTCATTGCATAATAATATTATGATGTATACTAATATTATATCTTTGTTTATCGTCGCAGCTGTGTGTCACACGGCGGCGGCGCAACTCAGTGGGCTCATAAACCGGTTTCAACATACACGTACTGTATTATTTATTATTTACACCAACATACAAACATCACAAGCACGATTTTTAAACATATTCAGATTCCTGTATATATTTACAAGTAGCTACTATTCAATAATAATATATTCTAATACCTCTACAACTTTCCCTTTTAAGCAAATAATGTTAATATTATATTCAACACTGAGCACTGGTCTTATTAAATCAAATTATATAATTATTAGCCTTTTTTCAACATTGTCATGATGCCTAAAACTGGAAGACATTTTAAAATTGGTTTCCTCAATGCAGGGTCTCTGGGAACAGGACATGACGATTTGGTTTGTGCAATGGACAGGCATGGTTTTGATGTTATGGCAATAAACGAGACTTGGCTTCGGGCGGGCGAGGAGGGGCGCGCGCCTATTGTCCCTGGCTACCGGCTACGTCACACTCCGCGGCCTACAGCTGTTCGATCGGGGCGTGGTGGGGGTGTTGGTTTTTACTTGCGCCGGGGCCTGAGCGCGCGTATCTGTTCCGGCACGGTTGATCCCAGGTTCGATTCCGTCGAACAGATGTGGCTGACGATCTCGCTAAGCGGGAAAAAAATTGCCATTGGTACAGCGTACCGGCCACCCTGGTTTGACATTGACCTCTTTTTGGATGCCATCACTAGTACTTTAGTCACACTCGGAAATTGCGAGCATTACATTTTGCTGGGCGATTTTAATGTAAATATGTTCAACGTGAGCGATAGTAAAACTAAAAAGGTGCAAGAATTTTTAAATTATACGAGTCTCACTCAGCTAGTCACGATGCCGACTCATTTCACGGATACGAGTGAAACTCTGATCGACTTACTGTGCACCGACCTAAAGCCTAAATATACGACAGTGGAACCCTTTGGTTCGATTACTGGCCACTCCATTTTAGTCAGCGAATTTAATATAAAACGAGACAAGTTTATACCTTACGTAACTAGATTTAGGCCAGTTAAAGATATATGTTTGGATAGTTTCCTTAAGGATTTGACACAATCAAACATTGAGCGTGTTTCCGAACAAGGCGATATTAATGACATGGTTGATACTTTTAATCACTGCATAATATCTTTGTTTGATGTCCACGCACCACTAAGAACTTGCACTATTAAGGAAATATCGTATCCTTGGATTACGGACACTATCAAACTTATGATGCAGTTAAGAGACAATGCACTAGGCAAGTATAGGTGTACGAAATCAGAGATTAAAAAAAAGTACTACAAACAGTTAAAGTCTTTAGTTGAAAGTTCCCTGTACCATGAAAAAATTGCATACTTCAGACACAACATAAATAATAAAATTAATAATCCAAAATTACTATGGAAGAACATTAAGTCCACGTTTGCACCTTCCAAGCAAAGGTTAGACCTTCCCTCACATTTTAATAACCCAGACCTTATCAATAATACTTTTTTGAGTGTCCCTGGAAACCCAGTAGCTAGTACTTCGCTTATATCATTTTATGAGACCAACACTTACAGTGAAGCTACTTTCACACTTGGTCCGGTAGACCAAAATGATGTCTCCCGTATTATATCTGACCTGAAGTCTAATGCAGAAGGTAACGACAACATAACCTTGAGCATGCTTACCCTAACTATGCCATACACCTTGGCAACTATCACTGATATGATTAATTGCTCCATATGGACAGCTAAGTTTCCCTACCAATGGAAAATTGCAACAGTTAGACCTCTACCCAAGAATCCAAACCCTATAGAGGTTAAAGACTTGCGGCCTGTCAGTGTTCTACCCTGTCTTTCAAAGGTAATGGAGAAGGTGGTATGCCGTCAATTGACCAAGTTTTTGGAAGAGCACGATATATTACCTGACCTGCAATCTGGTTTCAGGAAACAGCGCAGTACTTCTACGGCGTTGCTGGACGTCACTGATAACATTTTGTCCGCCCAAGACAAGGGTATGTGTACACTTATGGTGCTACTTGACTTTTCCCGTGCATTTGATTGCATAAATGTCCCACTATTATTATCGAAGTTAAAATACTACGGTTTTGACAAAAATGCAATCCAGTGGTTCCATAGTTACCTCAGTGAGAGAAAACAACTCGTGGAATTACGGTTGCCGGACGGTACTACTCTGACTTCGGCCCTTACTTCAATAGAAAGAGGAGTTCCTCAGGGATCTATCTTGGGTCCGATTATTTTTATTTTGTATTGTGCGGACATAATAAAATGTCTGCAAAAATGCAAATATCACATTTATGCTGACGATGTGCAATTATATTTGTCATTTAAGCCTGACGACATTGACTCGGCTATTAAAGATCTAAATGACGACCTGGAGAGAATTACTACATGGTCAGATGAGAACTGTCTAGCTTTAAACCCATTGAAAACTAAGTATATGGTTTTTGGTACGAAGCAGCAGTTAAAGAAGGTACCTTTAAGCCTTAAGTTAACTCTAATGGGTGAACCTATTGACCGAGTTAATGAGGCGCGGAACTTAGGTTTGTGTATGGACAATAGCCTTAGGTTTGAGAAACACGTCGCTAACTCCGTGAAAAACTGTTTTTACCGCCTGAAACTGCTGTACAAAATGAGGCCTTACCTGTCGGAAAAGCTTCGCGAACAGCTGGTCGAGACCCTTGTACTATCCAAACTAAATTACGCTGATACGGTTTACGGCCCACGTTTGCTGGCTCGTACGGATAGACTTATACAAAGAGTCCAAAACGCGTGTGCTCGATTCTGCTACTCGGTTCCCCCTAGAAGTCATGTCACCCCTTATATGAACAAGCATTGTATGCTTAAAATGAAGTCGAGGCGAAAGTTACACCTAGCGTGTCTACTGTTTGGTGTTATTAGAACTACGAAGCCGAAGTATTTGTACGACAAGTTGAGTTGGATGGCTAGTAAACGAGAGTGCGCACCTAGGCTTTGTGCCCAACAATTATCAACACAATCTCATAGGACAGCAGCTTTCAGAGGTACTTTCCGATACGCCGCATCTAAAGTGTGGAATAATATTCCTCCACCATTACGGGTACTGGGCACTCTTCACACTTTCAGAACACGACTGCGGCAGTATTTGATAGCAGCACAGCAGAAACTGGATATGGTTACAATGAATGTTTCAATCATATAAACGCTTAGTAGATAATTTTCAGCACTTGCGTACGACTGTGCCTATACGTAGGTACCTTGGCTTCTTATGCATACACTCGTGCGGCCATAATCATAACCATAATATTGTTCACGGACCATAATCATCTCTCACTTACTGAACCTGGCACACACTGAGCGCCGAAAACCGTATATTTTCTTTTCTTCCTTCTTCTATCTCGTCTTATCAGTGTATTTATTTATTGTTACCAGTATTACTTTCTCACACAATGAAATACCTATTACTTACATTTTCTTCTAAAGTACGAACTCATTTCATTAATTTACCCGATAACTATTTATTGTATAACCATCTATTTATTATTTATATATTATGTTTGAAACTGTTTTCTGTCCGTCACTAACCCCCTCAAGGTTCATTGGAAGACCAGCGTCAGACAGCATCACCTGTCTGGCATGAATGCTGAAATGGACCTTTTTGGCGCAGCCGTGAGGCACACAGCACATACTATGTATTTTTGTTCTCTTTGTAATTTTTTTTTTTTAATATTATTGTGTGTGTGCTTAATGTACTGACGTCAAATAAACATTTTTTCTTTCTTCTTTCTTTCTTTCTTTCATCCCTTATTTTCAGAGAAATCCCTTAAAATTAATTGTTTTTCCAAATTTTCTTCTACATTTTAAATTTGATTATAGTTGCAATAGTCCTCACCCTTCTTCCCTGAATTCTGGTCCACGTTCCGTGTCCCGGTCTCCAGGTTG
>CATLOM010000037.1:0-93277 GCA_950022955.1 Xestia ashworthii | reverse complement strand
TGCTATCGAAGCTCTTGCGAATGCGTCCCACTTCCTTCGCACGGGGCATTCGTTGCTGAATGCGTTGTGCTCGGTGGCCCCTTGTTTTGCTCTGGTGCAGTTTACGCAAACCGCTGCTTTGCCGATCTGTCTATCCGGGCAGTCTGCCCTGAGGTGTGCACCACCGCAGTGGGTACACAGATCGGCTGGCTCCGTGCACAGGCGTTTTCCGTGCCCGTATGCCAAGCAGCGGGTGCACTGCACCAGAGGCGTCTGGTCCTCAACGCGAACTCGTTGGAGGTCGATGCGGAGTTTTCCCCCCTCAATCGCCGTCCTCCAGATCATAGGGGACACACCAAGCACAACGTGATTCGCATGCGGGTTTCGTGTTTTCCGTCGGTACTTAACAACCATCCTCTGTTCCTCGTCGTCGAGCCCGTGAAATATTTCCCGGTTCTGATTCCTAATGGCTCTCAGCACCTCCTCGTCACTGTGCATGAGTAAAACGTCTCTAAGAATCAGAAGCGGGTCCCGATTTTTCACGTCCTCGACGACGAGGTTCTCTCCGGCCTTCTCCAAACGAACTTTCAGTTTCCTCCTCTCCTCCGTCGTAGCGCACCCCATAATAACCTTTTGGTCCTTGGCCTTGCGGACCCTTTCGACGCGCACCCAACCCTCCTTCGCGTCGACTGCTTTTCTTACTCTTTCGAGTATTTCGTCCCCCGTATCCATCTCCTGAGTTGAGGAGACAACCACTGAGTGCAGCGTCGTTCGCTCCAGGGCTTGAGCCCCGGTGTGGCTCTTACTGACGGCTGCCATGCTCGCGTAGGTTGTCTCCTCCACCCCTTGCCTGCTGGCCAGACTGTCTCGGAGTGCATCGAGTTTCTCGGAGTTGTCTCTTAACTCCGAGATGTGCTCCTTCAAGCTGTTTAGGAGCTCAGTCTGGCCAGCAAGGACCTCGGTGGAAATTGGATAGGGACAACGGTCAGCAGTGGGCGCGGGTTCCAGTATGGCGATGGGTGCAGAAGGGACCTTATCTCGCTCGGACTCCTTGACCAGCTCATAAAGCCTGTTTATGGCTTCAAGCACCGCAGTTTTTATCTCGGCCTTGAGGTTGCGAGAGTTGCCTAAATTAAGCTTGGCCTTATTTAGGCAAGCTCTCGCCTCCTCGGTGCGACTGCGGCACTTGGCCTCAGGCCTTATGAGCGGTCTTGAGGCATCCATAGCAGCTCGGCGCGTCCCCGGAGTGGCAGGGCCCACCCGCGACGCAGGAGGAGTCTCATCTCCGAAGGAGATTCTCCTCCTCGCAACCACAGACGAAGGCACCGCTTTCTCCGCCGATCGCGGCGAGCCACTAGAGCCTGGAGCCCTCACGGTGCTGGATGGGGTGCGGAACATCTTATGAATTTAGGAGCAGGTATTGCTAGTGTCGAACCCTGTAAAGAGGGGAACGGAACAACAATATCTGCTCGAGAGGAGAGGTTTAGAGGACACACTGGTACTTATGTGACCCTGTAAAGGGGGGAACACAATAAGTAAAAATTAAATAATCAAATTAAAATCTAAATAAAATAATGTCATACAATAATTATGGTCGCCCTCTTAGGTACGACTGTCATAACAAATAACTTTACAAAATAATAATATCTAAAACAATCAAATTAAAAATTTACCAAAAAGAAAAAAAAAAAAAAAACTACATATTTACAGTCAAAATGGTTAAAAACTAGCTTTTCCCTTAAGAAATCCCTATCTACAAGCCGAAAATGAAGTGAAAAAGTAAAATTGGAAAAATAAAAATTTTGCCAAAATTCCCACGTCTACCTTCCTATATACCAGAGGGCGGGTGGGTGGGCAAAATTTTTTCGAGCTAGGGGCGCGGGCGAGGGGTCCAGAGACGCGTCTCCGCGCGGGCTAGCGATATATGGAATAAAACGTGGTAGGTGCCGAACAAAAATTTTGACTTTTGGTCAAAAAACCAGTTTTCGAAAGAAAAAATTTGGAATTTCACCCCACAACCTGGAGACCGGGACACGGAACGCGGACCAGAATTCAGGGAAGAAGGGTGAGGACTATTGCAACTATAATCTAATTTAAAATGTGAAGGAAAATTTGGAAAAACAATTAATTTTGAGGATTTTCTCTGAAAATAAGGGATGAAGTCCAGACGCGGGTGTAAAGTGCGCGCGATATGGTCAGAACACAGGCGGACGCCTATTTTTGTCTAAAAAAGCCGAAAACAGCTTCAAAATCGCACGTCTAGAATAGAAGATATCAACGTTTTAGTTTTTGACTAGCTCCCCTAGGTAGATTTTGGTACTTACAGAGATGTATGAAAATAACTATTTTTTAAGAAAAATGTATGTTTTATTCGAGCTAGGGGCGCGTGCGAGGTGTCCAGAGACGCGTCTCCGCGCGGGCTAGCGATATATGGAATAAAACGTGGTAGGTGCCGAACAAAAATTTTGACTTTTGGTCAAAAAACCAGTTTTCGAAAGAAAAAATTTGGAATTTCACCCCACAACCTGGAGACCGGGACACGGAACGCGGACCAGAATTCAGGGAAGAAGGGTGAGGACTATTGCAACTATAATCTAATTTAAAATGTGAAGGAAAATTTGGAAAAACAATTAATTTTGAGGAATATCTCTGGAATTTAGGGATGAAGTCCAGACGCGCGTGTAAAATGCGCGCGTTATGGTCAGTACGTAGGCGGAGGCCTAGTTATGTCTAAAAACACCGAAAACAGATTGAAAATCGCACGTCTGGAATAGAAGATATCAACGGGTTAGGTTAGGTTAGGTTAGGTTGGGGCATGAAATACCTTGGATTGGTGCTCGACAGCCGTTGGGACTTCGGCCCCCACTTTCAGCGGCTGGTGCCCAAGTTGATGGGCGCGGCGGGCGCGCTGTCAACGCTGCTTCCCAATCTGGGGGGCCCGAGCTCCGCCTGCAGGCGGTTGTACGTAGGGATCGTGCGATCGATGGCCCTTTATGGGGCCCCGATATGGGCGACCGACCTGACGGCCCGCACTATCGCAGTCCTGCGCAGACCGCAGAGAGCGATGGCCGTCAGGGTCGTACGGGGATATCGCACGATCTCCTATGAGGCGGCTTGCGTACTGGCCGGATCCCCGCCATGGGACCTGGAGGCGAAGACCCTCGCGACACTGTACCAGTGGCGCGAGGAGGCCGAACATCGGGGCGAGAGGCTGGTGCAGCGACAGATTACGGTGTACCGGTCTCAGCTCCGACAGGTCATGGTGGCGGAATGGCGGGGGAGGCTAGACCTCCCTACCGCCGGCCTCAACACAATCGAGGCGATCCGGCCAGTACTCGACGACTGGCTCGGGAGGAAGCACGGCTCTCTGACTTTCCGGGCGACACAGGTACTCTCGGGGCACGGCTGCTTCGGGAAGTACCTGTGTCGCTTAAGCAGGGAGCCGGACGCCCGGTGCCATCACTGCGTCCATTGTTCGGAGGACACGGCGCGGCATACGCTGGCCGAGTGTGCCGCTTTCGATGAGCCGCGCCGTGCCCTCGTTGCAGAGGTAGGAGGAGACCTGTCGCTGCCGGCCGTCGTTCGCTCGATGGTCGGCAGCGCAGAGTCCTGGGACGCGGTGATGTCCTTCTGCGAGACCGTCATGTCGCAGAAGGAAGCTGCGGAAAGGGAGAGGGAGATGACCAGCTCCCGCCCATCCCGCAGCAGACGCACCGGGCGTCGGCAGAGGGCTGACAACGCCCTCTTCCGGCCCCCCTAAATTGGTCCAGGGGCGGCGGATTCGGGGACATCCGTCGCCCCCTATCACACTGGACCCGAGACGGCGGCGCGTTGTGTTCCACGCGCGCCTCTCATAGACGTAGCGGGGGGAGTTTTACACCTCACTCCCCCCGGGACGAGGCCCGTAGGTCAAGCGGGCCAGCACTAGTCCGGGGCAGCGGAAGTCGCATCAGATCCCGTTGCCCCCTGACGCAAGTGTGCGAGGGAACACCGGTGTGGTTTTAGTCAGTACGAGTCTGACAGACCCCTCCGCTCTCCCCAGGGCGGAGGACATCCATTGAGGATTTTCACATCGTGAAAAAAAAAAAAAAAAAAAAAAAAAAAAAAAAAAAAAAAAAAAAAAAAAAAAAAAAAAAAGGTTAGGTTGGGGGGGTTGGGGAGGTCCGCCGCCCCGCCGAATAACTGGGCCCGAGGCGGTGGCGCGTAGTGTTCCACGCGCGCCCCTATAGGACGTCGCGGGAGGAGTACACCTCACTCCTCCCGCAGACCTGAGGAGGCCCGCAGTGGCGGGCCGGCACTAGCCGGGGATCGTGGAAGGCGCACTAGTTCCCATGATCCCCGGTGCAAGTGTGGGAAGGGAACACCGGGGTGGTTTTTAGTCAGTATGAGTCTGACAGACCCCTCCGCTCTCCCCAGAGCGGAGGACATCCATCGAGGATTTTCCACCCCGGCAACAAAAAAAAAAAAAAAAAAAAAACAAGGTTAGGTTGGGGGACCACCCCACAGTGCTTGCGTCCACGTCGCGTCCCCTGGAAACGGCCCAGTTCTGACCACCGTAACGGAGTGGCAGACTGGGTACGGCCAAAGAGCACTGTGCTCTCGTAGCGATTATACCCTTGACTTGCGATCTACGAGCTTGCTGGAAAATGCCAAAACTAACGCGGAGCGCCTCCGGGCGAAAACCAAAAGGCCCTTCTGAGGGCCAACCCAAAGGCCCTTCTCAGGGCCAACCCCAAGGCCCTTCTCAGGGCCAACCCCAAGGCCCTTCTCAGGGCCAACCCAAAGGCCCTTCTCAGGGCCAACCCAAAGGCCCTTCTCAGGGCCAACCCAAAGGCCCTTCTCAGGGCCAACCAAAAGGCTCTTCTCAGGGCCAACCTGACGCTCTGGCGTCAGAGGCTAGCCGCGCGCCGTCTGCGGCTGGCTTCTTGGCGGACGAGTCCGACAACGACTCACTGTTCAGTGTGTCGGACGCCAACGATTCTCGGTCGCGAAAGCGGGTCCACCTGAGCGGTGGGTCCGAAGGTTCCCAGGCCTCGGGGTCGAAGGCCAAAAAGCCGACGACCGTGTCTGCCGACATCCATAACGTTGGGCTTGCGGACGCCCAACGCAAGTTGGACCTGGCCCGGCGAGCGCAGCTCCAGCAGGACCTGGAGGAGAGGGTGGCTGCCAAGGAGAAGCGGGCGCACGTTGCCCGGGCCAAGTCCGGGTACGGTGCGTCTCGCGTCCTGTACGCGGACCACTCACTTGAGGAGCTAGAGAGGATGGCGGAGGAGGACGAGGAGGAGATCGTGGAGGTCGCCTCTAAGTCCTCCAACCTAAAGGGCACTTTCCAGAAGGCCCTCAAGAGCCGGGCCGCGAGCTTGCGCGGTGTCGTCGCGGAGTTGGTCCGTCGCAAGACAACTGACGAGACGCGGCAACTGCAGGCGAAGGTCGATCGCCTGCAGTCGGAAGTCAGCCAGCTTCATCAGAAGCTGGCTGAAGCCACGGCCCGGCCACAAGAGGCCCGGACAAGCCCTGTGGCAGAAGGCCCATCCTCCAACCTTGAGGATATCATCCGCAAGGTCGTGATGGAGGAGAGGGCCTTCACAAGGGCCTGCTTAGCGGGCATCGAGGACCGGCTCTTGCCGGAGAAGCGCCTCCGACCGCCGCTTGCGGCGGATAAGAGGCAGCCGAGCGAGCCGGGGCCGTCCTCCTCCCAGGCGGAAGAAACTTTTCTCCCTGCCACCACCCCGTCCAACGAGTGGACGGATGTGGTACGTAGGGGGAAGGGCAGGGGCAGGAAGTCGGCGAAGGCCGTGCCTGCCGTCCCCGCCACTGCCGCTCCCAGTCAGTCGCAGAAGACCGGCAGGGGAGCAGGGAAGAGGAATGGAAAGGGAAGGGGGAAGCTAGTCCCCCCAAAAACCGCTGCCGTCGTGGTGACACTCACCGCGGAGGCGGCGGAGCGTGGGGAGACGTACGCGTCCGTCTTGGTGCGGGCGCGTGCCAATGCCGATCCCACCCAACTGGGGATCGGCAGCGTGTCTTGCCGGCGGACACAAGCCGGGGCCCGAATCTTCGAGTTCCCGGGGGCCGAGGGGAGTGCCCACGCTGACCTATTTGCAGCCAAGCTGCAGGAGGTCATCGCGGACTCGGCGAAGGTGGCCCGACCGGTGAAGTCAGCGGCCATCGAGGTGACGGAGCTCGACGACTCCGTCACCAAGGAGGAGGTGGTTGCGGCGGTCGCAGCGGTAGGGGGCTGTGGCGCCGCGGCGGTCCAAGGCCGGGACATAAGACCCGGACGCGGCGGCATGGGCACCATCCGCCTCGAGTGCCCAATCGCCGCTGCCAAAGCCGTCCTTGCCAAGGGACGGCTCACAGTTGGCTTCAGCTCGGGTGCAGTCCGGGCACTCGAGGACCAGCCTCTGCGGTGTTTCCGGTGCTTCGGCATCGGACACACCCGGCCCATGTGTCCGTCCACGGTGGATAGGACGGACACGTGCTACCGCTGCGGCAAGAACGGCCACAAAGCCGTATCTTGTGAGGCCGCCACGCCACACTGTGCGGTGTGTGCTGCCAGTGGCCGCCTAGCAGGCCACGTAATGAAGGGGAGGAACTGCAATCCTCCCCCTAAGCGTGGCAAAGCGCTGGCGCCGACCAGGCCTGCTGCTGCTGCCGCTAACTCCGTCGTTCCTGCGGCGGCTGCGGAGGGGGGTGCGATGTCCGACTGATGGATAGGGTCGAACATCGCATCCTCCAGGCGAACACCAACCACTGCAGGGCAGCCCAGGATCTGCTGATGCAGACCATGGCTGAGTGGTTGGTGGACTTGGCGGTGGTCGCCGAACCCTACTCGGTCCCTGGCCGTTGGCTGGGCGACCGGGACGGCTTGGTGGCGTTGGTGGCGCGGTCTTCCACGGACTCCCCTCCCCTCTCGCTCTTAGAGAGGGGACCGGGATACGTGGCCGCCGCCTGGGGGGACATGGCCCTGGTGGGGGTCTATTTCTCCCCAAACCGCCCTCTCTCGGACTTTGAGGATTTCCTCGAGATCCTCACCGCAGTCAAAGGGAGGGCGGCGCCACGCCAAGTTATGGTGTTGGGCGACCTGAACGCCAAGTCGGCGGCCTGGGGCAATCCGGCCGCTGGTTGCAACGTCCGGGGACGCGCCGTCGAGTTTTGGGCGGCCTCCTGCGGTGTGTCCCTCCTCAACAGGGGGGCAGTCCACACGTGTGTGCGGCAACAGGGTGGGTCGGTGGTGGACGTCTCGTTTGCCACCCCCGCGCTGGCCGCCCGCGTCGTCAACTGGCGGGTAGAGATGGTGGAGACGTTGTCGGACCACCGATATGTGCGGTTCGACATCTCCACCCAGCAGGGGGGGAGGGGGATGACCCGTGCTGGGCAATCTCCCTTCCCGCGGTGGGCACTCACCCGCCTGGACCGGGAGGCAGCCAAGGAGGCGGCCTTCCTCCAGGACTGGCTGTCGCCCCCTGTCGAGGGCCTGGACGTGGACGCCGCTGCGGTCCAGCTCAGGGGGTCCCTGACCGAGGTGTGCAATTCCAGCATGCCTCGGTCTCGCCGCCCGCCTCCCCGTCGTGCCGTCTATTGGTGGACGGAGGAGCTGGAGGGACTCCGGGCCACCTGCGTGGCGGCCAGAAGGGCCTACACGCGGAGCCGACGGCGCAGCGCCCAAAACCGAGACCGGGCAGAGGAGGACCGCCTATACGCCTCTTACCGAGAGGCGACGACGGCCCTCAAGTCTGCAATGGGCGCTGCACAAGACTCGGCGAGAGCCGAGATGTTGGAGGGTCTCGACAGGGACCCCTATGGGAGACCATACAAGGCGGCGCGGAACCAGCTACGCCCCTATGGTCCCCCACTGTCGGAGACCCTCGATCCACCGTTGCTGGATGGGGTGGTCCGGTCCCTGTTTCCGCGCAGGACCGACTTCACCCCACCAACGATGGATCCCCCGCAAGGGGCGGCTTCGCCGGAGGAGGAGGAGGTCCCCCCGGTGACGGCGGCGGAGCTCTACGCGGGGCTACTCAGCCTCCGCGCGAAGAAGACGGCCCCCGGACCAGACGGCGTCCCTGCACGGGTGCTGGCGATCGCCGCCTCCGGCATGGAGGAAAGGTTTCGGGACCTCTTCAGCGCGTGCTTTACGGCTGGGAGGTTCCCGAAACTGTGGAAGGAGGGGCAGTTATGCCTCCTCCGAAAGGAGGGCCGCCCGGTGGACTCCCCCTCGGCATACCGGCCCATCGTCCTGCTCGATGAGGTCGGTAAGTTGTTCGAGGGGATTGTCGCCTCCCGGCTTGACAGCCATTTGCGGGGGGTAGGGCCGGATCTGTCGGACGCCCAATTCGGCTTCCGTCGAGGGCGTTCGACGATCGACGCGCTGGCCCTACTCAAGGGCCAGGTGAAGGAGGCGGTGGACTCGGGGGACGGAGTGCTGGCGGTGTCGTTCGACATTGCCAACGCCTTCAACTCCGTCCCCCACTCGACGATATTGGAGGCGCTCCGGTATCACGGAGTGCCCCAATACCTGCGGGACCTCCTGGCCAGCTACTTGGAGGACCGAGAGGTCCTCCTCGTGGACAAGACGGCCACCGTGAGGCGGTACGGCGCAGAGTCCGGTGTTCCACAGGGGTCGGTGCTTGGGCCCCCCTTGTGGAACATCGGGTTCAACTGGCTCTTGCGGGGAGCCCTCCTCCAGGGCACGAGTGTCATCTGCTACGCGGATGACACTCTCCTCACTGCCCGGGGGAGGAACTTTGCCGACGCGGCCTGTCTGGCCTCGGCTGGCGGATCCTTGGTTGCAGATAGGATCCGCCGCCTGGGATTGAAGGTGGCGCTGCACAAGACCGAGGCCGTGTTCTTTCGCGGACCTCGGCAGCGCTGCCCTCCCGACGCCCACATAATTGTGGAGGGCGTCAGGATAGGGGTCCAGCCCCAGATTAAGTATCTGGGGTTGGTGCTGGACGACAGGTGGCGCTTCGGCCCGCACTTCAGCGGGCTGTCGACGCGCCTATTGAAGGCCGCGGATGCCCTCTCGTGGCTCCTCCCGAACCTGGGGGGGCCCAAGGCGAAATGCCGGCGCCTGTATGCCGGCATCTTGCGGAGTATGGCCCTATACGGGGCCCCCATCTGGGCGGACTCCCTCCACAGGAGGGAGAATGCGACCGCCATCCGCAGGCCCCAAAGGGCCATTGCACAGCGGGTGGCGAGGGCCTACCGCTCGGTGGGCTTTTCCGCGGCATGCGCTCTGGCCGGCACCCCTCCTTGGGAGTTGGAGGCATGGGTGCTCGCCAGAGTGTACGAGTGGACGGCGCGCCGGAAGGCGCTCGGGGAGCGCCCCGTCGCCGAAGAGCGGGAGGCCGTGCGGCGGGAGGCAAAGGATGCCATCGTCCTCCACTGGACGGAGGACCTCGCCGCCGCCGCCTTTGGCCGCCGGACGTTGGACGCGCTCGGTCCGGTTCTACGGAGCTGGCTCGAGCGGTCCCACGGTTTCCTCTCGTTCCGTCTGGTGCAGGTGTTGTCCGGCCATGGCTGTTTCGGAACGCACCTTCACCGGATCGGGAGGGAGGAAACCCCGGCGTGCCACGACTGCGGCGCGCCGGAGGACACGGCGCAGCACACCCTCGAGGTGTGCCCGGCTTGGTCCGAGCCGCGCCGCAGCCTGACCGCGGTAATTGGACCAGACCTCTCGCTTCCCGGCGTCGTCAACGCCATGCTGGGGAGCGAGGAGGCCTGGGCAGCGGTCGCCTCCTTTTGCGAGGACGTAATCTCGCAAAAGGAGGAGGCGGAGCGCGCGCGGGAGGACGACCCTCTCGCTGCGCCGCTCCGCAGACGAAGAAGGGGTCGGAGAAGGCACCGTCCTCTCCCTCCTCTTGGTGGCGACGGGCGGGCGACAGGCACGGGGGTGCCTTCGCCCGCATTGCACCCGTCACCACCTTCGTCGAACATTCCCGGGCCCCTGTGAGGGGCCCGCCATGAAGGGCAATCGTCGGCGGAGGACTGGACGTAAAGGCTATGCCGGTTTCCCAGTCCCCCGCCACTCGGACGAAGCGGGAATGTCGCTGGGTCGTTTTAGTGGGTATACCGGGTCAGACCCGGGGAGTCCCACATACCCCTCTCATCCCCCGATGGGAGGGTATGCGTAATGCATTTTTTCCCATCGTCAAAAAAAAAAAAAAAAAAAAAAAAAAAAAAAGGTTAGGTTAGGTTAGGTTAGGTTAGGTTAGGTTGTCCTCCTCGTGGGGGACCACCCCACAGTGCTTGCGTCCACGTCGCGTCCCCTGGAAACGGCCCAGTTCTGACCACCGTAACGGAGTGGCAGACTGGGTACGGCCAAAGTGCACTGTGCTCTCGTAGCTTCTATCTCTTTGCCTTGCGAACTACGATTGTCGATGTCCAAAATAACGCGGAGCGCCTCCGGGCGAAAATCAAAAGGCCCTTCTCAGGGCCAACCCAAAGGCCCTTCTCAGGGCCAACCCAAAGGCCCTTCTCAGGGCCAACCCAAAGGCCCTTCTCAGGGCCAACCAAAAGGCCCTTCTCAGGGCCAACCAAAAGGCCCTTCTCAGGGCCAACCCAAAGGCCCTTCTCAGGGCCACTCTGACGCTCCGGTGTCAGAAGCTAGCCGCGCGCCGTCTGCGGCAGGCTTTTTGGCGGATGAGTCGTCCGACAACGACTCACTATTCAGTGTGTCGGACGCGAACGACTCTCGCTCGCGGAAGCGGGTCCACCTGAGTGGTGGGTCCGGGGGTTCCCAAGCCTCGGGGTCGAAGGCAAAAAAGCCAACGACCGTGGCCGCGGATACCCATGTCGTTGGGCTCGCGGACGCCCAACACAAGTTGGACCTGGCTCGGCGGGCGCAGCTCCAGCAAGAGCTGGAGGAGCGGGTTGCGGCCAAAGAAAAACGGGCGCTCGTCGCCCGAGCTAAGTCCGGGTACGGTGCGTCCCGCGTTCTGTACGCAGACCACTCTCTCGCCGAGCTGGAGAGGATGGCGGAGGAGGACGAAGAGGAGATCGTGGAGGTCGCCTCTAAGTCCTCCAACCTGAAAGGGACCTTTCAGAAGGCCCTGAAAAGCCGGGCTGCAAGCATGCGCGGTGTCGTCGCGGAGCTGATCCAGCGCACGAGCACCGACGAGACACGGCAACTGCAGGCGAAAGTAGATCGGCTGCAGTTGGAAGTCAGCCAGCTTCATCAGAAGCTGGCTGAAGCCACGGCCCAGCCACAACAGGCCTGGACGAGCCCATCGGCAGAAGGCCCCACCTCCAACCTTGAGGATATCATCCGCAAGGTTGTGATGGAGGAGAGGGCCTTCACAAGGGCCTGCTTAGCGGGCATCGAGGACCGGCTCTTGCCGGAGAAGCGCCTCCGACCGCCGCTTGTGGTGGATAAGAGGCAGCCGAGCGAGCCGGGGCCGTCCTCCTCCCAGGCGGAAGACACCCTCCTCCCTGCCACCACCCCGTCCAACGAGTGGACGGAAGTGGTACGTAAGGGGAAGGGCAGGGGCAAGAAATCGGCGAAGGCCGTACCTGCCGTCCCCGCCACCACCGCTCCCAGTCGGTCGCAGACGACCGGCAAGGGAAAGGGGCAGGGGAAAGGGAGGGGAAAGGGCAAGTTAGTCCCCCCGAAAACCGCAGCCGTCGTGGTGACGCTCACCGCGGAGGCTGCGGAGCGAGGGGAGACTTATATGTCCATTTTGGTGCGGGCGCGTGCCAATGCCGATCCCACCCAACTCGGGATCGGCAGTGTGTCTTGCCGGCGGACTCAAGCCGGGGCTCGTATATTCGAGTTTCCGGGGGCAGAGGGGAGTGCCCACGCGGACCTCTTTGCAGCCAAGCTGCAGGAGGTCATCGCAGACTCTGCGAAGGTGGCCCGACCGGTCAAATCGGTGGCCATTGAGGTGACGGAGCTCGACGACTCCGTCACCAAGGAGGAGGTGGTGGCGGCTGTCGCAGCGGTAGGGGGCTGTGGCGCCGCAGCGGTGCAAAGCCGGGACATAAGGCCCGGCCGCGGCGGCATGGGTACCATTCGCCTCGAGTGCCCAGTCGCCGCTGCCAAAGCCGTCCTTGCCAAGGGACGGCTGCTGGTCGGGTTTAGCTCGGGTGCAGTCCGGGCCCTCGAGGACCAGCCTCTGCGGTGTTTCCGGTGCTTCGGCATCGGACACACCCGGCCCATGTGTCCGTCCACGGTAGACAGGACGGACACGTGCTACCGTTGCGGCAAGAACGGCCACAAAGCCGTCTCTTGTGAGGCCGCCAAGCCACACTGCGCGGTATGTGCCGCCAGTGGCCGCCCAGCAGGCCACGTAATGAAGGGGAGGAACTGTCATCCTCCCCATAAGCGGGGCAAAGCGCAGGTGCCGTCCGGGCCTGCTGCTGCTGCTATTTGCTCCGTCGTTCCTGCGGCGGCTGCGGAGGAGGGTGCGATGTCCGACTGATGGATAGGGTCGAACATCGCATCCTTCAGGTGGTGCGGCCTTCCACTGACTCCCCTCCCCTCTCGCTCTCAGAGAGGGGACCGGGATACGTGGCCGCCGCGTGGGGAGACATGGCCCTGGTGGGGGTCTATTTCTCCCCAAACCACCCTGTCACGGAGCGCGAGCGGGATGATGATCCTCTCGCTGCGCCGCTCCGCAGACCAGAAGGGGTCGGAGAAGGCACCGTCCTCTCCCTCCTCTTGGTGGCGACGGGCGGGCGACAGGCACGGGGGTGCCTTCGCCCGCATTGCACCCGTCACCACCTTCGTCGGTCATTCCCGGGCCCCCTGTGAGGGGCCCACCATGAAGGGCAATCGTCGGCGGAGGACTGGACGTAAAGGCTATGCCGGTTTCCCAGTCCCCCGCCACTAGGACGAAGCGGGAATTTTCGCTGGGTCGTTTTAGTGGGTATACCGGGTCAGACCCGGGGAGTCCCACATACCCCTCTCATCCCCCGATGGGAGGGTATGCGTAATGCATTTTTTCCCAGCGTCAAAAAAAAAAAAAAAAAAAAAAAAAAGGTTGTCCTCCTCGTGGACAAGACGGCCACGGTGAGGCGGTACGGCGCAGAGTCCGGTGTTCCACAGGGGTCGGTGCTTGGGCCCCCCTTGTGGAACATCGGGTTCAACTGGCTCTTGCGGGGAGCCCTCCTCCAGGGCACGAGTGTCATCTGCTACGCGGATGACACTCTCCTCACTGCCCGGGGGAGGAACTTTGCGGACGCGGCCTGTCTGGCCTCGGCTGGCGGATCCTTGGTTGCAGATAGGATCCGCCGCCTGGGATTGAAGGTGGCGCTGCACAAGACCGAGGCCGTGTTCTTTCGCGGGCCTCGGCAGCGCTGCCCTCCCGACGCCCACATAATTGTGGAGGGCGTCAGGATAGGGGTCCAGCCCCAGATGAAGTATCTGGGGCTGGTGCTGGACGACAGGTGGCGCTTCGGCCCGCATTTCAGCGGGCTGTCGACGCGCCTGTTGAAGGCCGCGGACGCCCTCTCGTGGCTCCTCCCGAACCTGGGGGGGCCCAAGGCGAAATGCCGGCGCCTGTACGCAGGCATATTGAGGAGCATGGCCCTTTACGGGGCCCCCATCTGGGCGGACTCCCTCCACAGGAGGGAGAATGCGACCGCCATCCGCAGGCCCCAAAGGGCCATTGCACAGCGGGTGGCGAGGGCCTACCGCTCGGTGGGCTTTTCCGCGGCGTGCGCTCTGGCCGGCACCCCTCCTTGGGAGTTGGAGGCATGGGTGCTCGCCAGAGTGTACGAGTGGACGGCGCGCCGGAAGGCGCTCGGGGAGCGCCCCGTCGCCGAAGAGCGGGAGGCCGTGCGGCGGGAGGCAAAGGATGCCATCGTCCTCCACTGGACGGAGGACCTCGCCGCCGCCGCCTTTGGCCGCCGGACGTTGGACGCGCTCGGTCCGGTTCTACGGAGCTGGCTCGAGCGGTCCCACGGTTTCCTCTCGTTCCGTCTGGTGCAGGTGTTGTCCGGCCATGGCTGTTTCGGAACGCACCTTCACCGGATCGGGAGGGAGGAAACCCCGGCGTGCCACGACTGCGGCGCGCCGGAGGACACGGCGCAGCACACCCTCGAGGTGTGCCCGGCTTGGTCCGAGCCGCGCCGCAGCCTGACCGCGGTAATTGGACCAGACCTCTCGCTTCCCGGCGTCGTCAACGCCATGCTGGGGAGCGAGGAGGCCTGGGCAGCGGTCGCCTCCTTTTGCGAGGACGTAATCTCGCAAAAGGAGGAGGCGGAGCGCGCGCGGGAGGACGACCCTCTCGCTGCGCCGCTCCGCAGACGAAGAAGGGGTCGGAGAAGGCACCGTCCTCTCCCTCCTCTTGGTGGCGACGGGCGGGCGACAGGCACGGGGGTGCCTTCGCCCGCATTGCACCCGTCACCACCTTCGTCGAACATTCCCGGGCCCCTGTGAGGGGCCCGCCATGAAGGGCAATCGTCGGCGGAGGACTGGACGTAAAGGCTATGCCGGTTTCCCAGTCCCCCGCCACTCGGACGAAGCGGGAATGTCGCTGGGTCGTTTTAGTGGGTATACCGGGTCAGACCCGGGGAGTCCCACATACCCCTCTCATCCCCCGATGGGAGGGTATGCGTAATGCATTTTTTCCCAGCGTCAAAAAAAAAAAAAAAAAAAAAAAAGGTTAGGTTAGGTTTTTTTTTTTTTTTTTTTTTGTTTGGGCAGGAGTGGGAAATCCCCACGGACACCTCGACTATCTCACAGGAATTTCTCTTGTGAGACAGTCGAGGTAGTGCCGGACTCGAACCGGCTAAAAACCACTCCTGCCTAGCCAGTGTCCCTCTAACGTGGTGATCAGAGTCCTTAACATCTGTACTTTTTGTCTTGGCTACTTTTCTAGGTGGCCGGAGAGACCACATTATGTGCGGTTTGGATTTGCGTGTTATTTTGATCTGGAATATAAACAGCCTTTGTATTTAATTTTGTATGATTTGAAACTAAATGCTTTAATCATTTTACTATAAGTCTTGGTACTATGTTTTATTATTATCCCTATTTATTTTACTATATTTTTATATTTATTTCCTCGCTTGTATTATATCTATAAATAACCCTTTTATCTATGCCCTAACCCTCCGGTATATGTTATTGACGTACTTACTTTTTCGTGTTTTTAATTTCGTTACATTAATTTTTCTTGATGTTTTATTTGTGTGATATCTAAAATATATATTCATTATATAATTACATATCATTTTATTTCCAAAATCAAGATCAATAAAATTCATTGTTCTGTTTTTCCTACGTCTTTTACCAAATGGATTAGCACTCACAAACGCATTTCGGGTTTCGACACGACTTAACGTAACCACTAGAGCTGGCAACCCCTCCAGCATAACCTGAACCAGTTTCTTATAAAACAGGCTCAAGTTAATTTTTTGAGAATTGCCAGCGCCAGTGGCCGTCTCAACGGATCTGTTCTTTAGTTCGGCCGAATTGCTCTGAAATCTGTGCCTGGAAGTGGTCGCACCGCCAACTTTAGCAGTAAGCTATCGATGCTCTTGCGAATGCGTCCCACTTCCTTCGCACTGGGCATTCGTTGCTGAATGCGTTGTGCTCGGTGGCCCCTAGTTTTTCTCTGGTGCAGTTCACGCAAACCGCTGCTTTGCCGATCTGTCTATCCGGGCAATCTGCCCTAACGTGTGGCCCACCACAGTGGCTACACAGATCGGCTGGCTCCGTGCACAGGCGTTTCCCGTGCCCGTATGCCAAGCAGCGGGTGCACTGCACCAGAGGCGTCTGGTCCTCGACGCGTACTCGCTGGAGGTCGATGCGGAGTTTTCCCCCCTCAATCGCCCTCCTCCAGATCATAGGGGACACACCAAGCACAACGTGATTCGCATGCGGGTTTCGTGTTTTTCGTCTGTATTTTATTACAATCCTCTGTTCCTCATCGCCGAGCCCGTGAAATATCTCCCGGTTCTGATTCTTAAGGGCTCTGAGAATTTCCTCGTCACTGTGCATGAGTAGCACGTCCCTAAGAATCAAAAGCGGGTCCCGATTTTTCACGTCCTCGACGACGAGGTTCTCTCCGGCCTTCTCCAAACGATTTTTCAGTTTCCTCCTCTCCTCCGTGGTTGCGCACCCCATAATAACCTTCTGGTCCTTGGCCTTGCGGACCCTCTCGACACGCACCCAGCCCTCCTTCGCGTCCACTGCTTTCCTAACTCTTTCGAGTATTTCGTCCCCCGTATCCATCTCCTGAGTTGAGGAGACAACCACCGAGTGCAGCGTCGTTCGCTCCAGAGTCTGAGCCCCGGTGTGGCTCTTAATGACGCCCGCTACACTCGCGTAGGTTGCCTCCCCCACCCCCTCCCTGTTGGCCAGACTGTCTCGGAGTTGTCTCTTAACTCCGAGATGTGCTCCTTCAAGCTGTTTAGGAGCTCAGTCTGGCCAGCAAGGACCTCGGCGGAGATAGGATGGGGACTACGGTCAGCAGTGGGCGCGGGTTCCGGTATGGCGATGGGTGCGGAAGGGGCCTTATCTCGCTCGGACTCCTTGACCAGCTCATACAGTCTGTTTATAGCTTCAAGCACCGCAGTCTTGATCTCAGCCTTGAGGTTGCGAGAGTTGCCTAGATTAAGCTTGGCCTTATTTAGGCAAGCTCTCGCCTCCTCGGTGCGACTGCGGCACTTAGCCTCAGGCTTTATGAGCGGTCTTGAGGCATCGATAGCAGCTCGGCGCGTCCCCGGAGTGGCAGGGCCTCCCTGCGACGCAGAAGGAGTCTCGTCTCCGAAAGAGATTCTCCTCCTCGCGGCCACAGACGAAGGCACCGCTTCCTCCGCCGATCGCGGCGAGCCACTAGATCCTTGAGCCCTCACGGTGCTGGATGGGGTGCGAAGCATCGTACAACTTTGGGAGCAGGTATTGCTAGAGTCGAACCTTGTAAAGAGGGGAACTAAACAACAATATCTGTTCGAGAGGAGAGGTTTAGAGAGGACACTGGTACTCCTGTGACCCTGTAAAGGGGGGAACACAGTAAGTATATAATAACAGAATCAAATAAAATATAAATACAAGAAAGTCGTATAATTATAGTCGCCCTCTTAGGTGCGACTGTCACAATATATTATTTAACAATATAATAATATCTAAAACAAGTAAATTTAAAATTTCCTAAAAAAAAAACAATTATTTACAGTCAGGATGGTTAAAAACGAGCTTTTCCCTAAAGAAATCCCTATCTACAGGCCCAAATTAACTATAAACAATAAAATTATAAAAAGAAAATTTTGCCGAAAATCCCACGTCTACCTTCCTATATACCAGAGGGCGGGTGGGTGGGCAAAATTTTTTCGAGCTAGGGGCGCGGGCGAGGGGTCCAGAGACGCGTCTCCGCGCGGGCTAGCGATATATGGAATAAAACGTGGTAGGTGCCGAACAAAAATTTTGACTTTTGGTCAAAAAACCAGTTTTCGAAAGAAAAAATTTGGAATTTCACCCCACTACCTGGAGACCGGGACACGGAACGCGGACCAGAATTCAGGGAAGAAGGGTGAGTACTATTACAACTATAATCTAATTTAAAATGTGAAGGAAAATTTGGAAAAATAATTAATTTTGAGGAATATCTCTGGAATTTAGGGATGAAGTCCAGACGCGCGTGTAAAATGCGCGCGTTATGGTCAGTACGTAGGCGGAGGCCTAGTTATGTCTAAAAACACCGAAAACAGATTGAAAATCGCACGTCTGGAATAGAAAATATCGATGTTTTACTTTTTAACAAGCTTCCTAAGGTAGATTTTGGTACTTACAGAGATGTATGAAAATAACTATTTTTTAGAAAAATGTATGTTTTATTCGGGCTAGGGGCGCGGGCGAGGGGTCCAGAGACGCGTCTCCGCGCGGGCTAGCTATATATGGAATAAAACGTGGTAGGTGCCGAACAAAAATTTTGACTTTTGGTCAAAAAACCAGTTTTCGAAAGAAAAAATTTGGAATTTCACCCCACTACCTGGAGACCGGGACACGGAACGCGGACCAGAATTCAGGGAAGAAGGGTGAGTACTATTACAACTATAATCTAATTTAAAATGTGAAGGAAAATTTGGAAAAACAATTAATTTTGAGGAATATCTCTGGAATTTAGGGATGAAGTCCAGACGCGCGTGTAAAATGCGCGCGTTATGGTCAGTACGTAGGCGGAGGCCTAGTTATGTCTAAAAACACCGAAAACAGATTGAAAATCGCACGTCTGGAACAGAAAATATCGATGTTTTACTTTTTAACAAGCTTCCTAAGGTAGATTTTGGTACTTACAGAGATGTATGAAAATAACTATTTTTTAGAAAAATGTATGTTTTATTCGGGCTAGGGGCGCGGGCGAGGGGTCCAGAGACGCGTCTCCGCGCGGGCTAGCGATATATGGAATAAAACGTGGTAGGTGCCGAACAAAAATTTTGACTTTTGGTCAAAAAACCAGTTTTCGAAAGAAAAAATTTGGAATTTCACCCCACTACCTGGAGACCGGGACACGGAACGCGGACCAGAATTCAGGGAAGAAGGGTGAGTACTATTACAACTATAATCTAATTTAAAATGTGAAGGAAAATTTGGAAAAATAATTAATTTTGAGGAATATCTCTGGAATTTAGGGATGAAGTCCAGACGCGCGTGTAAAATGCGCGCGTTATGGTCAGTACGTAGGCGGAGGCCTAGTTATGTCTAAAAACACCGAAAACAGATTGAAAATCGCACGTCTGGAATAGAAAATATCGATGTTTTACTTTTTAACAAGCTTCCTAAGGTAGATTTTGGTACTTACAGAGATGTATGAAAATAACTATTTTTTAGAAAAATGTATGTTTTATTCGGGCTAGGGGCGCGGGCGAGGGGTCCAGAGACGCGTCTCCGCGCGGGCTAGCTATATATGGAATAAAACGTGGTAGGTGCCGAACAAAAATTTTGACTTTTGGTCAAAAAACCAGTTTTCGAAAGAAAAAATTTGGATTTTCACCCCACAACCTGGAGACCGGGACACGGAACGCGGACCAGAATTCAGGGAAGAAGGGTGAGTACTATTACAACTATAATCTAATTTAAAATGTGAAGGAAAATTTGGAAAAACAATTAATTTTGAGGAATATCTCTGGAATTTAGGGATGAAGTCCAGACGCGCGTGTAAAATGCGCGCGTTATGGTCAGTACGTAGGCGGAGGCCTAGTTATGTCTAAAAACACCGAAAACAGATTGAAAATCGCACGTCTGGAACAGAAAATATCGATGTTTTACTTTTTAACAAGCTTCCTAAGGTAGATTTTGGTACTTACAGAGATGTATGAAAATAACTATTTTTTAGAAAAATGTATGTTTTATTCGGGCTAGGGGCGCGGGCGAGGGGTCCAGAGACGCGTCTCCGCGCGGGCTAGCGATATATGGAATAAAACGTGGTAGGTGCCGAACAAAAATTTTGACTTTTGGTCAAAAAACCAGTTTTCGAAAGAAAAAATTTGGAATTTCACCCCACAACCTGGAGACCGGGACACGGAACGCGGACCAGAATTCAGGGAAGAAGGGTGAGTACTATTACAACTATAATCTAATTTAAAATGTGAAGGAAAATTTGGAAAAACAATTAATTTTGAGGAATATCTCTGGAATTTAGGGATGAAGTCCAGACGCGCGTGTAAAATGCGCGCGTTATGGTCAGTACGTAGGCGGAGGCCTAGTTATGTCTAAAAACACCGAAAACAGATTGAAAATCGCACGTCTGGAACAGAAAATATCGATGTTTTACTTTTTAACAAGCTTCCTAAGGTAGATTTTGGTACTTACAGAGATGTATGAAAATAACTATTTTTTAGAAAAATGTATGTTTTATTCGGGCTAGGGGCGCGGGCGAGGGGTCCAGAGACGCGTCTCCGCGCGGGCTAGCGATATATGGAATAAAACGTGGTAGGTGCCGAACAAAAATTTTGACTTTTGGTCAAAAAACCAGTTTTCGAAAGAAAAAATTTGGAATTTCACCCCACTACCTGGAGACCGGGACACGGAACGCGGACCAGAATTCAGGGAAGAAGGGTGAGTACTATTACAACTATAATCTAATTTAAAATGTGAAGGAAAATTTGGAAAAATAATTAATTTTGAGGAATATCTCTGGAATTTAGGGATGAAGTCCAGACGCGCGTGTAAAATGCGCGCGTTATGGTCAGTACGTAGGCGGAGGCCTAGTTATGTCTAAAAACACCGAAAACAGATTGAAAATCGCACGTCTGGAATAGAAAATATCGATGTTTTACTTTTTAACAAGCTTCCTAAGGTAGATTTTGGTACTTACAGAGATGTATGAAAATAACTATTTTTTAGAAAAATGTATGTTTTATTCGGGCTAGGGGCGCGGGCGAGGGGTCCAGAGACGCGTCTCCGCGCGGGCTAGCTATATATGGAATAAAACGTGGTAGGTGCCGAACAAAAATTTTGACTTTTGGTCAAAAAACCAGTTTTCGAAAGAAAAAATTTGGAATTTCACCCCACTACCTGGAGACCGGGACACGGAACGCGGACCAGAATTCAGGGAAGAAGGGTGAGTACTATTACAACTATAATCTAATTTAAAATGTGAAGGAAAATTTGGAAAAACAATTAATTTTGAGGAATATCTCTGGAATTTAGGGATGAAGTCCAGACGCGCGTGTAAAATGCGCGCGTTATGGTCAGTACGTAGGCGGAGGCCTAGTTATGTCTAAAAACACCGAAAACAGATTGAAAATCGCACGTCTGGAACAGAAAATATCGATGTTTTACTTTTTAACAAGCTTCCTAAGGTAGATTTTGGTACTTACAGAGATGTATGAAAATAACTATTTTTTAGAAAAATGTATGTTTTATTCGGGCTAGGGGCGCGGGCGAGGGGTCCAGAGACGCGTCTCCGCGCGGGCTAGCGATATATGGAATAAAACGTGGTAGGTGCCGAACAAAAATTTTGACTTTTGGTCAAAAAACCAGTTTTCGAAAGAAAAAATTTGGAATTTCACCCCACTACCTGGAGACCGGGACACGGAACGCGGACCAGAATTCAGGGAAGAAGGGTGAGTACTATTACAACTATAATCTAATTTAAAATGTGAAGGAAAATTTGGAAAAATAATTAATTTTGAGGAATATCTCTGGAATTTAGGGATGAAGTCCAGACGCGCGTGTAAAATGCGCGCGTTATGGTCAGTACGTAGGCGGAGGCCTAGTTATGTCTAAAAACACCGAAAACAGATTGAAAATCGCACGTCTGGAATAGAAAATATCGATGTTTTACTTTTTAACAAGCTTCCTAAGGTAGATTTTGGTACTTACAGAGATGTATGAAAATAACTATTTTTTAGAAAAATGTATGTTTTATTCGGGCTAGGGGCGCGGGCGAGGGGTCCAGAGACGCGTCTCCGCGCGGGCTAGCTATATATGGAATAAAACGTGGTAGGTGCCGAACAAAAATTTTGACTTTTGGTCAAAAAACCAGTTTTCGAAAGAAAAAATTTGGATTTTCACCCCACAACCTGGAGACCGGGACACGGAACGCGGACCAGAATTCAGGGAAGAAGGGTGAGTACTATTACAACTATAATCTAATTTAAAATGTGAAGGAAAATTTGGAAAAACAATTAATTTTGAGGAATATCTCTGGAATTTAGGGATGAAGTCCAGACGCGCGTGTAAAATGCGCGCGTTATGGTCAGTACGTAGGCGGAGGCCTAGTTATGTCTAAAAACACCGAAAACAGATTGAAAATCGCACGTCTGGAACAGAAAATATCGATGTTTTACTTTTTAACAAGCTTCCTAAGGTAGATTTTGGTACTTACAGAGATGTATGAAAATAACTATTTTTTAGAAAAATGTATGTTTTATTCGGGCTAGGGGCGCGGGCGAGGGGTCCAGAGACGCGTCTCCGCGCGGGCTAGCGATATATGGAATAAAACGTGGTAGGTGCCGAACAAAAATTTTGACTTTTGGTCAAAAAACCAGTTTTCGAAAGAAAAAATTTGGAATTTCACCCCACAACCTGGAGACCGGGACACGGAACGCGGACCAGAATTCAGGGAAGAAGGGTGAGTACTATTACAACTATAATCTAATTTAAAATGTGAAGGAAAATTTGGAAAAACAATTAATTTTGAGGAATATCTCTGGAATTTAGGGATGAAGTCCAGACGCGCGTGTAAAATGCGCGCGTTATGGTCAGTACGTAGGCGGAGGCCTAGTTATGTCTAAAAACACCGAAAACAGATTGAAAATCGCACGTCTGGAACAGAAAATATCGATGTTTTACTTTTTAACAAGCTTCCTAAGGTAGATTTTGGTACTTACAGAGATGTATGAAAATAACTATTTTTTAGAAAAATGTATGTTTTATTCGGGCTAGGGGCGCGGGCGAGGGGTCCAGAGACGCGTCTCCGCGCGGGCTAGCGATATATGGAATAAAACGTGGTAGGTGCCGAACAAAAATTTTGACTTTTGGTCAAAAAACCAGTTTTCGAAAGAAAAAATTTGGAATTTCACCCCACAACCTGGAGACCGGGACACGGAACGCGGACCAGAATTCAGGGAAGAAGGGTGAGTACTATTACAACTATAATCTAATTTAAAATGTGAAGGAAAATTTGGAAAAACAATTAATTTTGAGGAATATCTCTGGAATTTAGGGATGAAGTCCAGACGCGCGTGTAAAATGCGCGCGTTATGGTCAGTACGTAGGCGGAGGCCTAGTTATGTCTAAAAACACCGAAAACAGATTGAAAATCGCACGTCTGGAACAGAAAATATCGATGTTTTACTTTTTAACAAGCTTCCTAAGGTAGATTTTGGTACTTACAGAGATGTATGAAAATAACTATTTTTTAGAAAAATGTATGTTTTATTCGGGCTAGGGGCGCGGGCGAGGGGTCCAGAGACGCGTCTCCGCGCGGGCTAGCGATATATGGAATAAAACGTGGTAGGTGCCGAACAAAAATTTTGACTTTTGGTCAAAAAACCAGTTTTCGAAAGAAAAAATTTGGAATTTCACCCCACTACCTGGAGACCGGGACACGGAACGCGGACCAGAATTCAGGGAAGAAGGGTGAGTACTATTACAACTATAATCTAATTTAAAATGTGAAGGAAAATTTGGAAAAATAATTAATTTTGAGGAATATCTCTGGAATTTAGGGATGAAGTCCAGACGCGCGTGTAAAATGCGCGCGTTATGGTCAGTACGTAGGCGGAGGCCTAGTTATGTCTAAAAACACCGAAAACAGATTGAAAATCGCACGTCTGGAATAGAAAATATCGATGTTTTACTTTTTAACAAGCTTCCTAAGGTAGATTTTGGTACTTACAGAGATGTATGAAAATAACTATTTTTTAGAAAAATGTATGTTTTATTCGGGCTAGGGGCGCGGGCGAGGGGTCCAGAGACGCGTCTCCGCGCGGGCTAGCGATATATGGAATAAAACGTGGTAGGTGCCGAACAAAAATTTTGACTTTTGGTCAAAAAACCAGTTTTCGAAAGAAAAAATTTGGATTTTCACCCCACAACCTGGAGACCGGGACACGGAACGCGGACCAGAATTCAGGGAAGAAGGGTGAGTACTATTACAACTATAATCTAATTTAAAATGTGAAGGAAAATTTGGAAAAACAATTAATTTTGAGGAATATCTCTGGAATTTAGGGATGAAGTCCAGACGCGCGTGTAAAATGCGCGCGTTATGGTCAGTACGTAGGCGGAGGCCTAGTTATGTCTAAAAACACCGAAAACAGATTGAAAATCGCACGTCTGGAACAGAAAATATCGATGTTTTACTTTTTAACAAGCTTCCTAAGGTAGATTTTGGTACTTACAGAGATGTATGAAAATAACTATTTTTTAGAAAAATGTATGTTTTATTCGGGCTAGGGGCGCGGGCGAGGGGTCCAGAGACGCGTCTCCGCGCGGGCTAGCGATATATGGAATAAAACGTGGTAGGTGCCGAACAAAAATTTTGACTTTTGGTCAAAAAACCAGTTTTCGAAAGAAAAAATTTGGAATTTCACCCCACTACCTGGAGACCGGGACACGGAACGCGGACCAGAATTCAGGGAAGAAGGGTGAGTACTATTACAACTATAATCTAATTTAAAATGTGAAGGAAAATTTGGAAAAATAATTAATTTTGAGGAATATCTCTGGAATTTAGGGATGAAGTCCAGACGCGCGTGTAAAATGCGCGCGTTATGGTCAGTACGTAGGCGGAGGCCTAGTTATGTCTAAAAACACCGAAAACAGATTGAAAATCGCACGTCTGGAATAGAAAATATCGATGTTTTACTTTTTAACAAGCTTCCTAAGGTAGATTTTGGTACTTACAGAGATGTATGAAAATAACTATTTTTTAGAAAAATGTATGTTTTATTCGGGCTAGGGGCGCGGGCGAGGGGTCCAGAGACGCGTCTCCGCGCGGGCTAGCTATATATGGAATAAAACGTGGTAGGTGCCGAACAAAAATTTTGACTTTTGGTCAAAAAACCAGTTTTCGAAAGAAAAAATTTGGATTTTCACCCCACAACCTGGAGACCGGGACACGGAACGCGGACCAGAATTCAGGGAAGAAGGGTGAGTACTATTACAACTATAATCTAATTTAAAATGTGAAGGAAAATTTGGAAAAACAATTAATTTTGAGGAATATCTCTGGAATTTAGGGATGAAGTCCAGACGCGCGTGTAAAATGCGCGCGTTATGGTCAGTACGTAGGCGGAGGCCTAGTTATGTCTAAAAACACCGAAAACAGATTGAAAATCGCACGTCTGGAACAGAAAATATCGATGTTTTACTTTTTAACAAGCTTCCTAAGGTAGATTTTGGTACTTACAGAGATGTATGAAAATAACTATTTTTTAGAAAAATGTATGTTTTATTCGGGCTAGGGGCGCGGGCGAGGGGTCCAGAGACGCGTCTCCGCGCGGGCTAGCGATATATGGAATAAAACGTGGTAGGTGCCGAACAAAAATTTTGACTTTTGGTCAAAAAACCAGTTTTCGAAAGAAAAAATTTGGAATTTCACCCCACAACCTGGAGACCGGGACACGGAACGCGGACCAGAATTCAGGGAAGAAGGGTGAGTACTATTACAACTATAATCTAATTTAAAATGTGAAGGAAAATTTGGAAAAACAATTAATTTTGAGGAATATCTCTGGAATTTAGGGATGAAGTCCAGACGCGCGTGTAAAATGCGCGCGTTATGGTCAGTACGTAGGCGGAGGCCTAGTTATGTCTAAAAACACCGAAAACAGATTGAAAATCGCACGTCTGGAACAGAAAATATCGATGTTTTACTTTTTAACAAGCTTCCTAAGGTAGATTTTGGTACTTACAGAGATGTATGAAAATAACTATTTTTTAGAAAAATGTATGTTTTATTCGGGCTAGGGGCGCGGGCGAGGGGTCCAGAGACGCGTCTCCGCGCGGGCTAGCGATATATGGAATAAAACGTGGTAGGTGCCGAACAAAAATTTTGACTTTTGGTCAAAAAACCAGTTTTCGAAAGAAAAAATTTGGAATTTCACCCCACTACCTGGAGACCGGGACACGGAACGCGGACCAGAATTCAGGGAAGAAGGGTGAGTACTATTACAACTATAATCTAATTTAAAATGTGAAGGAAAATTTGGAAAAATAATTAATTTTGAGGAATATCTCTGGAATTTAGGGATGAAGTCCAGACGCGCGTGTAAAATGCGCGCGTTATGGTCAGTACGTAGGCGGAGGCCTAGTTATGTCTAAAAACACCGAAAACAGATTGAAAATCGCACGTCTGGAATAGAAAATATCGATGTTTTACTTTTTAACAAGCTTCCTAAGGTAGATTTTGGTACTTACAGAGATGTATGAAAATAACTATTTTTTAGAAAAATGTATGTTTTATTCGGGCTAGGGGCGCGGGCGAGGGGTCCAGAGACGCGTCTCCGCGCGGGCTAGCGATATATGGAATAAAACGTGGTAGGTGCCGAACAAAAATTTTGACTTTTGGTCAAAAAACCAGTTTTCGAAAGAAAAAATTTGGATTTTCACCCCACAACCTGGAGACCGGGACACGGAACGCGGACCAGAATTCAGGGAAGAAGGGTGAGTACTATTACAACTATAATCTAATTTAAAATGTGAAGGAAAATTTGGAAAAACAATTAATTTTGAGGAATATCTCTGGAATTTAGGGATGAAGTCCAGACGCGCGTGTAAAATGCGCGCGTTATGGTCAGTACGTAGGCGGAGGCCTAGTTATGTCTAAAAACACCGAAAACAGATTGAAAATCGCACGTCTGGAACAGAAAATATCGATGTTTTACTTTTTAACAAGCTTCCTAAGGTAGATTTTGGTACTTACAGAGATGTATGAAAATAACTATTTTTTAGAAAAATGTATGTTTTATTCGGGCTAGGGGCGCGGGCGAGGGGTCCAGAGACGCGTCTCCGCGCGGGCTAGCGATATATGGAATAAAACGTGGTAGGTGCCGAACAAAAATTTTGACTTTTGGTCAAAAAACCAGTTTTCGAAAGAAAAAATTTGGAATTTCACCCCACTACCTGGAGACCGGGACACGGAACGCGGACCAGAATTCAGGGAAGAAGGGTGAGTACTATTACAACTATAATCTAATTTAAAATGTGAAGGAAAATTTGGAAAAATAATTAATTTTGAGGAATATCTCTGGAATTTAGGGATGAAGTCCAGACGCGCGTGTAAAATGCGCGCGTTATGGTCAGTACGTAGGCGGAGGCCTAGTTATGTCTAAAAACACCGAAAACAGATTGAAAATCGCACGTCTGGAACAGAAAATATCGATGTTTTACTTTTTAACAAGCTTCCTAAGGTAGATTTTGGTACTTACAGAGATGTATGAAAATAACTATTTTTTAGAAAAATGTATGTTTTATTCGGGCTAGGGGCGCGGGCGAGGGGTCCAGAGACGCGTCTCCGCGCGGGCTAGCGATATATGGAATAAAACGTGGTAGGTGCCGAACAAAAATTTTGACTTTTGGTCAAAAAACCAGTTTTCGAAAGAAAAAATTTGGAATTTCACCCCACAACCTGGAGACCGGGACACGGAAGGCGGACCAGAATTCAGGGAAGAAGGGTGAGTACTATTACAACTATAATCTAATTTAAAATGTGAAGGAAAATTTGGAAAAACAATTAATTTTGAGGAATATCTCTGGAATTTAGGGATGAAGTCCAGACGCGCGTGTAAAATGCGCGCGTTATGGTCAGTACGTAGGCGGAGGCCTAGTTATGTCTAAAAACACCGAAAACAGATTGAAAATCGCACGTCTGGAACAGAAAATATCGATGTTTTACTTTTTAACAAGCTTCCTAAGGTAGATTTTGGTACTTACAGAGATGTATGAAAATAACTATTTTTTAGAAAAATGTATGTTTTATTCGGGCTAGGGGCGCGGGCGAGGGGTCCAGAGACGCGTCTCCGCGCGGGCTAGCGATATATGGAATAAAACGTGGTAGGTGCCGAACAAAAATTTTGACTTTTGGTCAAAAAACCAGTTTTCGAAAGAAAAAATTTGGAATTTCACCCCACAACCTGGAGACCGGGACACGGAAGGCGGACCAGAATTCAGGGAAGAAGGGTGAGTACTATTACAACTATAATCTAATTTAAAATGTGAAGGAAAATTTGGAAAAACAATTAATTTTGAGGAATATCTCTGGAATTTAGGGATGAAGTCCAGACGCGCGTGTAAAATGCGCGCGTTATGGTCAGTACGTAGGCGGAGGCCTAGTTATGTCTAAAAACACCGAAAACAGATTGAAAATCGCACGTCTGGAACAGAAAATATCGATGTTTTACTTTTTAACAAGCTTCCTAAGGTAGATTTTGGTACTTACAGAGATGTATGAAAATAACTATTTTTTAGAAAAATGTATGTTTTATTCGGGCTAGGGGCGCGGGCGAGGGGTCCAGAGACGCGTCTCCGCACGGGCTAGCGATATATGGAATAAAACGTGGTAGGTGCCGAACAAAAATTTTGACTTTTGGTCAAAAAACCAGTTTTCGAAAGAAAAAATTTGGAATTTCACCCCACTACCTGGAGACCGGGACACGGAACGCGGACCAGAATTCAGGGAAGAAGGGTGAGTACTATTACAACTATAATCTAATTTAAAATGTGAAGGAAAATTTGGAAAAATAATTAATTTTGAGGAATATCTCTGGAATTTAGGGATGAAGTCCAGACGCGCGTGTAAAATGCGCGCGTTATGGTCAGTACGTAGGCGGAGGCCTAGTTATGTCTAAAAACACCGAAAACAGATTGAAAATCGCACGTCTGGAATAGAAAATATCGATGTTTTACTTTTTAACAAGCTTCCTAAGGTAGATTTTGGTACTTACAGAGATGTATGAAAATAACTATTTTTTAGAAAAATGTATGTTTTATTCGGGCTAGGGGCGCGGGCGAGGGGTCCAGAGACGCGTCTCCGCGCGGGCTAGCTATATATGGAATAAAACGTGGTAGGTGCCGAACAAAAATTTTGACTTTTGGTCAAAAAACCAGTTTTCGAAAGAAAAAATTTGGAATTTCACCCCACTACCTGGAGACCGGGACACGGAACGCGGACCAGAATTCAGGGAAGAAGGGTGAGTACTATTACAACTATAATCTAATTTAAAATGTGAAGGAAAATTTGGAAAAATAATTAATTTTGAGGAATATCTCTGGAATTTAGGGATGAAGTCCAGACGCGCGTGTAAAATGCGCGCGTTATGGTCAGTACGTAGGCGGAGGCCTAGTTATGTCTAAAAACACCGAAAACAGATTGAAAATCGCACGTCTGGAATAGAAAATATCGATGTTTTACTTTTTAACAAGCTTCCTAAGGTAGATTTTGGTACTTACAGAGATGTATGAAAATAACTATTTTTTAGAAAAATGTATGTTTTATTCGGGCTAGGGGCGCGGGCGAGGGGTCCAGAGACGCGTCTCCGCGCGGGCTAGCTATATATGGAATAAAACGTGGTAGGTGCCGAACAAAAATTTTGACTTTTGGTCAAAAAACCAGTTTTCGAAAGAAAAAATTTGGATTTTCACCCCACAACCTGGAGACCGGGACACGGAACGCGGACCAGAATTCAGGGAAGAAGGGTGAGTACTATTACAACTATAATCTAATTTAAAATGTGAAGGAAAATTTGGAAAAACAATTAATTTTGAGGAATATCTCTGGAATTTAGGGATGAAGTCCAGACGCGCGTGTAAAATGCGCGCGTTATGGTCAGTACGTAGGCGGAGGCCTAGTTATGTCTAAAAACACCGAAAACAGATTGAAAATCGCACGTCTGGAACAGAAAATATCGATGTTTTACTTTTTAACAAGCTTCCTAAGGTAGATTTTGGTACTTACAGAGATGTATGAAAATAACTATTTTTTAGAAAAATGTATGTTTTATTCGGGCTAGGGGCGCGGGCGAGGGGTCCAGAGACGCGTCTCCGCGCGGGCTAGCGATATATGGAATAAAACGTGGTAGGTGCCGAACAAAAATTTTGACTTTTGGTCAAAAAACCAGTTTTCGAAAGAAAAAATTTGGAATTTCACCCCACTACCTGGAGACCGGGACACGGAACGCGGACCAGAATTCAGGGAAGAAGGGTGAGTACTATTACAACTATAATCTAATTTAAAATGTGAAGGAAAATTTGGAAAAATAATTAATTTTGAGGAATATCTCTGGAATTTAGGGATGAAGTCCAGACGCGCGTGTAAAATGCGCGCGTTATGGTCAGTACGTAGGCGGAGGCCTAGTTATGTCTAAAAACACCGAAAACAGATTGAAAATCGCACGTCTGGAATAGAAAATATCGATGTTTTACTTTTTAACAAGCTTCCTAAGGTAGATTTTGGTACTTACAGAGATGTATGAAAATAACTATTTTTTTGAAAAATGTATGTTTTATTCGGGCTAGGGGCGCGGGCGAGGGGTCCAGAGACGCGTCTCCGCGCGGGCTAGCTATATATGGAATAAAACGTGGTAGGTGCCGAACAAAAATTTTGACTTTTGGTCAAAAAACCAGTTTTCGAAAGAAAAAATTTGGAATTTCACCCCACTACCTGGAGACCGGGACACGGAACGCGGACCAGAATTCAGGGAAGAAGGGTGAGTACTATTACAACTATAATCTAATTTAAAATGTGAAGGAAAATTTGGAAAAATAATTAATTTTGAGGAATATCTCTGGAATTTAGGGATGAAGTCCAGACGCGCGTGTAAAATGCGCGCGTTATGGTCAGTACGTAGGCGGAGGCCTAGTTATGTCTAAAAACACCGAAAACAGATTGAAAATCGCACGTCTGGAATAGAAAATATCGATGTTTTACTTTTTAACAAGCTTCCTAAGGTAGATTTTGGTACTTACAGAGATGTATGAAAATAACTATTTTTTAGAAAAATGTATGTTTTATTCGGGCTAGGGGCGCGGGCGAGGGGTCCAGAGACGCGTCTCCGCGCGGGCTAGCTATATATGGAATAAAACGTGGTAGGTGCCGAACAAAAATTTTGACTTTTGGTCAAAAAACCAGTTTTCGAAAGAAAAAATTTGGATTTTCACCCCACAACCTGGAGACCGGGACACGGAACGCGGACCAGAATTCAGGGAAGAAGGGTGAGTACTATTACAACTATAATCTAATTTAAAATGTGAAGGAAAATTTGGAAAAACAATTAATTTTGAGGAATATCTCTGGAATTTAGGGATGAAGTCCAGACGCGCGTGTAAAATGCGCGCGTTATGGTCAGTACGTAGGCGGAGGCCTAGTTATGTCTAAAAACACCGAAAACAGATTGAAAATCGCACGTCTGGAACAGAAAATATCGATGTTTTACTTTTTAACAAGCTTCCTAAGGTAGATTTTGGTACTTACAGAGATGTATGAAAATAACTATTTTTTAGAAAAATGTATGTTTTATTCGGGCTAGGGGCGCGGGCGAGGGGTCCAGAGACGCGTCTCCGCGCGGGCTAGCGATATATGGAATAAAACGTGGTAGGTGCCGAACAAAAATTTTGACTTTTGGTCAAAAAACCAGTTTTCGAAAGAAAAAATTTGGAATTTCACCCCACTACCTGGAGACCGGGACACGGAACGCGGACCAGAATTCAGGGAAGAAGGGTGAGTACTATTACAACTATAATCTAATTTAAAATGTGAAGGAAAATTTGGAAAAATAATTAATTTTGAGGAATATCTCTGGAATTTAGGGATGAAGTCCAGACGCGCGTGTAAAATGCGCGCGTTATGGTCAGTACGTAGGCGGAGGCCTAGTTATGTCTAAAAACACCGAAAACAGATTGAAAATCGCACGTCTGGAATAGAAAATATCGATGTTTTACTTTTTAACAAGCTTCCTAAGGTAGATTTTGGTACTTACAGAGATGTATGAAAATAACTATTTTTTAGAAAAATGTATGTTTTATTCGGGCTAGGGGCGCGGGCGAGGGGTCCAGAGACGCGTCTCCGCGCGGGCTAGCGATATATGGAATAAAACGTGGTAGGTGCCGAACAAAAATTTTGACTTTTGGTCAAAAAACCAGTTTTCGAAAGAAAAAAATTGGAATTTCATCCCACTACCTGGAGACCGGGACACGGAACGCGGACCAGAATTCAGGGAAGAAGGGTGAGTACTATTACAACTATAATCTAATTTAAAATGTGAAGGAAAATTTGGAAAAATAATTAATTTTGAGGAATATCTCTGGAATTTAGGGATGAAGTCCAGACGCGCGTGTAAAATGCGCGCGTTATGGTCAGTACGTAGGCGGAGGCCTAGTTATGTCTAAAAACACCGAAAACAGATTGAAAATCGCACGTCTGGAATAGAAAATATCGATGTTTTACTTTTTAACAAGCTTCCTAAGGTAGATTTTGGTACTTACAGAGATGTATGAAAATAACTATTTTTTAGAAAAATGTATGTTTTATTCGGGCTAGGGGCGCGGGCGAGGGGTCCAGAGACGCGTCTCCGCGCGGGCTAGCTATATATGGAATAAAACGTGGTAGGTGCCGAACAAAAATTTTGACTTTTGGTCAAAAAACCAGTTTTCGAAAGAAAAAATTTGGATTTTCACCCCACAACCTGGAGACCGGGACACGGAACGCGGACCAGAATTCAGGGAAGAAGGGTGAGTACTATTACAACTATAATCTAATTTAAAATGTGAAGGAAAATTTGGAAAAACAATTAATTTTGAGGAATATCTCTGGAATTTAGGGATGAAGTCCAGACGCGCGTGTAAAATGCGCGCGTTATGGTCAGTACGTAGGCGGAGGCCTAGTTATGTCTAAAAACACCGAAAACAGATTGAAAATCGCACGTCTGGAACAGAAAATATCGATGTTTTACTTTTTAACAAGCTTCCTAAGGTAGATTTTGGTACTTACAGAGATGTATGAAAATAACTATTTTTTAGAAAAATGTATGTTTTATTCGGGCTAGGGGCGCGGGCGAGGGGTCCAGAGACGCGTCTCCGCGCGGGCTAGCGATATATGGAATAAAACGTGGTAGGTGCCGAACAAAAATTTTGACTTTTGGTCAAAAAACCAGTTTTCGAAAGAAAAAATTTGGAATTTCACCCCACAACCTGGAGACCGGGACACGGAAGGCGGACCAGAATTCAGGGAAGAAGGGTGAGTACTATTACAACTATAATCTAATTTAAAATGTGAAGGAAAATTTGGAAAAACAATTAATTTTGAGGAATATCTCTGGAATTTAGGGATGAAGTCCAGACGCGCGTGTAAAATGCGCGCGTTATGGTCAGTACGTAGGCGGAGGCCTAGTTATGTCTAAAAACACCGAAAACAGATTGAAAATCGCACGTCTGGAACAGAAAATATCGATGTTTTACTTTTTAACAAGCTTCCTAAGGTAGATTTTGGTACTTACAGAGATGTATGAAAATAACTATTTTTTAGAAAAATGTATGTTTTATTCGGGCTAGGGGCGCGGGCGAGGGGTCCAGAGACGCGTCTCCGCGCGGGCTAGCGATATATGGAATAAAACGTGGTAGGTGCCGAACAAAAATTTTGACTTTTGGTCAAAAAACCAGTTTTCGAAAGAAAAAATTTGGAATTTCACCCCACAACCTGGAGACCGGGACACGGAAGGCGGACCAGAATTCAGGGAAGAAGGGTGAGTACTATTACAACTATAATCTAATTTAAAATGTGAAGGAAAATTTGGAAAAACAATTAATTTTGAGGAATATCTCTGGAATTTAGGGATGAAGTCCAGACGCGCGTGTAAAATGCGCGCGTTATGGTCAGTACGTAGGCGGAGGCCTAGTTATGTCTAAAAACACCGAAAACAGATTGAAAATCGCACGTCTGGAACAGAAAATATCGATGTTTTACTTTTTAACAAGCTTCCTAAGGTAGATTTTGGTACTTACAGAGATGTATGAAAATAACTATTTTTTAGAAAAATGTATGTTTTATTCGGGCTAGGGGCGCGGGCGAGGGGTCCAGAGACGCGTCTCCGCGCGGGCTAGCGATATATGGAATAAAACGTGGTAGGTGCCGAACAAAAATTTTGACTTTTGGTCAAAAAACCAGTTTTCGAAAGAAAAAATTTGGAATTTCACCCCACTACCTGGAGACCGGGACACGGAACGCGGACCAGAATTCAGGGAAGAAGGGTGAGTACTATTACAACTATAATCTAATTTAAAATGTGAAGGAAAATTTGGAAAAATAATTAATTTTGAGGAATATCTCTGGAATTTAGGGATGAAGTCCAGACGCGCGTGTAAAATGCGCGCGTTATGGTCAGTACGTAGGCGGAGGCCTAGTTATGTCTAAAAACACCGAAAACAGATTGAAAATCGCACGTCTGGAACAGAAAATATCGATGTTTTACTTTTTAACAAGCTTCCTAAGGTAGATTTTGGTACTTACAGAGATGTATGAAAATAACTATTTTTTAGAAAAATGTATGTTTTATTCGGGCTAGGGGCGCGGGCGAGGGGTCCAGAGACGCGTCTCCGCGCGGGCTAGCGATATATGGAATAAAACGTGGTAGGTGCCGAACAAAAATTTTGACTTTTGGTCAAAAAACCAGTTTTCGAAAGAAAAAATTTGGAATTTCACCCCACAACCTGGAGACCGGGACACGGAAGGCGGACCAGAATTCAGGGAAGAAGGGTGAGTACTATTACAACTATAATCTAATTTAAAATGTGAAGGAAAATTTGGAAAAACAATTAATTTTGAGGAATATCTCTGGAATTTAGGGATGAAGTCCAGACGCGCGTGTAAAATGCGCGCGTTATGGTCAGTACGTAGGCGGAGGCCTAGTTATGTCTAAAAACACCGAAAACAGATTGAAAATCGCACGTCTGGAACAGAAAATATCGATGTTTTACTTTTTAACAAGCTTCCTAAGGTAGATTTTGGTACTTACAGAGATGTATGAAAATAACTATTTTTTAGAAAAATGTATGTTTTATTCGGGCTAGGGGCGCGGGCGAGGGGTCCAGAGACGCGTCTCCGCGCGGGCTAGCGATATATGGAATAAAACGTGGTAGGTGCCGAACAAAAATTTTGACTTTTGGTCAAAAAACCAGTTTTCGAAAGAAAAAATTTGGAATTTCACCCCACTACCTGGAGACCGGGACACGGAACGCGGACCAGAATTCAGGGAAGAAGGGTGAGTACTATTACAACTATAATCTAATTTAAAATGTGAAGGAAAATTTGGAAAAATAATTAATTTTGAGGAATATCTCTGGAATTTAGGGATGAAGTCCAGACGCGCGTGTAAAATGCGCGCGTTATGGTCAGTACGTAGGCGGAGGCCTAGTTATGTCTAAAAACACCGAAAACAGATTGAAAATCGCACGTCTGGAATAGAAAATATCGATGTTTTACTTTTTAACAAGCTTCCTAAGGTAGATTTTGGTACTTACAGAGATGTATGAAAATAACTATTTTTTAGAAAAATGTATGTTTTATTCGGGCTAGGGGCGCGGGCGAGGGGTCCAGAGACGCGTCTCCGCGCGGGCTAGCGATATATGGAATAAAACGTGGTAGGTGCCGAACAAAAATTTTGACTTTTGGTCAAAAAACCAGTTTTCGAAAGAAAAAAATTGGAATTTCATCCCACTACCTGGAGACCGGGACACGGAACGCGGACCAGAATTCAGGGAAGAAGGGTGAGTACTATTACAACTATAATCTAATTTAAAATGTGAAGGAAAATTTGGAAAAATAATTAATTTTGAGGAATATCTCTGGAATTTAGGGATGAAGTCCAGACGCGCGTGTAAAATGCGCGCGTTATGGTCAGTACGTAGGCGGAGGCCTAGTTATGTCTAAAAACACCGAAAACAGATTGAAAATCGCACGTCTGGAATAGAAAATATCGATGTTTTACTTTTTAACAAGCTTCCTAAGGTAGATTTTGGTACTTACAGAGATGTATGAAAATAACTATTTTTTAGAAAAATGTATGTTTTATTCGGGCTAGGGGCGCGGGCGAGGGGTCCAGAGACGCGTCTCCGCGCGGGCTAGCTATATATGGAATAAAACGTGGTAGGTGCCGAACAAAAATTTTGACTTTTGGTCAAAAAACCAGTTTTCGAAAGAAAAAATTTGGAATTTCACCCCACTACCTGGAGACCGGGACACGGAACGCGGACCAGAATTCAGGGAAGAAGGGTGAGTACTATTACAACTATAATCTAATTTAAAATGTGAAGGAAAATTTGGAAAAATAATTAATTTTGAGGAATATCTCTGGAATTTAGGGATGAAGTCCAGACGCGCGTGTAAAATGCGCGCGTTATGGTCAGTACGTAGGCGGAGGCCTAGTTATGTCTAAAAACACCGAAAACAGATTGAAAATCGCACGTCTGGAATAGAAAATATCGATGTTTTACTTTTTAACAAGCTTCCTAAGGTAGATTTTGGTACTTACAGAGATGTATGAAAATAACTATTTTTTAGAAAAATGTATGTTTTATTCGGGCTAGGGGCGCGGGCGAGGGGTCCAGAGACGCGTCTCCGCGCGGGCTAGCTATATATGGAATAAAACGTGGTAGGTGCCGAACAAAAATTTTGACTTTTGGTCAAAAAACCAGTTTTCGAAAGAAAAAATTTGGATTTTCACCCCACAACCTGGAGACCGGGACACGGAACGCGGACCAGAATTCAGGGAAGAAGGGTGAGTACTATTACAACTATAATCTAATTTAAAATGTGAAGGAAAATTTGGAAAAACAATTAATTTTGAGGAATATCTCTGGAATTTAGGGATGAAGTCCAGACGCGCGTGTAAAATGCGCGCGTTATGGTCAGTACGTAGGCGGAGGCCTAGTTATGTCTAAAAACACCGAAAACAGATTGAAAATCGCACGTCTGGAACAGAAAATATCGATGTTTTACTTTTTAACAAGCTTCCTAAGGTAGATTTTGGTACTTACAGAGATGTATGAAAATAACTATTTTTTAGAAAAATGTATGTTTTATTCGGGCTAGGGGCGCGGGCGAGGGGTCCAGAGACGCGTCTCCGCGCGGGCTAGCGATATATGGAATAAAACGTGGTAGGTGCCGAACAAAAATTTTGACTTTTGGTCAAAAAACCAGTTTTCGAAAGAAAAAATTTGGAATTTCACCCCACTACCTGGAGACCGGGACACGGAACGCGGACCAGAATTCAGGGAAGAAGGGTGAGTACTATTACAACTATAATCTAATTTAAAATGTGAAGGAAAATTTGGAAAAATAATTAATTTTGAGGAATATCTCTGGAATTTAGGGATGAAGTCCAGACGCGCGTGTAAAATGCGCGCGTTATGGTCAGTACGTAGGCGGAGGCCTAGTTATGTCTAAAAACACCGAAAACAGATTGAAAATCGCACGTCTGGAATAGAAAATATCGATGTTTTACTTTTTAACAAGCTTCCTAAGGTAGATTTTGGTACTTACAGAGATGTATGAAAATAACTATTTTTTAGAAAAATGTATGTTTTATTCGGGCTAGGGGCGCGGGCGAGGGGTCCAGAGACGCGTCTCCGCGCGGGCTAGCTATATATGGAATAAAACGTGGTAGGTGCCGAACAAAAATTTTGACTTTTGGTCAAAAAACCAGTTTTCGAAATAAAAAATTTGGATTTTCACCCCACAACCTGGAGACCGGGACACGGAACGCGGACCAGAATTCAGGGAAGAAGGGTGAGTACTATTACAACTATAATCTAATTTAAAATGTGAAGGAAAATTTGGAAAAACAATTAATTTTGAGGAATATCTCTGGAATTTAGGGATGAAGTCCAGACGCGCGTGTAAAATGCGCGCGTTATGGTCAGTACGTAGGCGGAGGCCTAGTTATGTCTAAAAACACCGAAAACAGATTGAAAATCGCACGTCTGGAACAGAAAATATCGATGTTTTACTTTTTAACAAGCTTCCTAAGGTAGATTTTGGTACTTACAGAGATGTATGAAAATAACTATTTTTTAGAAAAATGTATGTTTTATTCGGGCTAGGGGCGCGGGCGAGGGGTCCAGAGACGCGTCTCCGCGCGGGCTAGCGATATATGGAATAAAACGTGGTAGGTGCCGAACAAAAATTTTGACTTTTGGTCAAAAAACCAGTTTTCGAAAGAAAAAATTTGGAATTTCACCCCACAACCTGGAGACCGGGACACGGAAGGCGGACCAGAATTCAGGGAAGAAGGGTGAGTACTATTACAACTATAATCTAATTTAAAATGTGAAGGAAAATTTGGAAAAACAATTAATTTTGAGGAATATCTCTGGAATTTAGGGATGAAGTCCAGACGCGCGTGTAAAATGCGCGCGTTATGGTCAGTACGTGACGTTGTAACAGTAAAATGGTTTGAGAGCTACCTCACCAATCGATCACAATTTGTCCAGGTGTCATGTGACAATGGAGATAATATGTCCTCTAGTCCACAGCACGTGAGCAGGGGCGTGCCACAGGGATCTATCCTTGGCCCACTCCTCTTCATCTTGTACAGCGCTGACATTGTCAAATGCTTAATCAACACCAAGTTCCACTTGTATGCTGATGATTTACAGATGTATCTCGCCTTTAGAGCCCCGGATGTTGCTGAAACAGTGAAGAAAGTCAATGATGATCTGGTAAGAATATCTGATTGGTCCAGAAGAAACTCCTTGGTTCTGAATCCAACTAAGTCCAAATATATTGTGATGGGATCCAGGGATTTTCTTAATAAAATGCTTAGTTGCAACCTGGACCTAAGGATTGATGGTTGTGGTGTTGAGAGGGTTCTGGAAGCTCGTAACCTCGGGGTAATTTTTGATGGACAACTTAACTTTGAATCGCACATTCTGGAAGCTGTGCGCAACTGCTTCTACCGACTAAAGCTTTTATATCGTGTCCGTCCCTACATAAGTGTGGATATGCGAGTCATGCTATGTGAGTCACTTGTTTTATCCAAGCTGAACTACGCTGACACTGTGTATGGGGCGTGCATTCTCGGTAGAAGTCAGAAGCTAATCCAGCGGGTACAGAATGCATGTGCACGGTTCTGTTACAATGTGCCACCCAGAACCCATATCACTCCATTTTTGAATAAGGGTAATCTGATGAGAATGTCAGCGCGGAGAAAGCTTCACCTGGCTACCCTTCTTTTTGGCACTATTCTCACAAAGAAACCAGATTATTTATATAATAAACTATCTTGGTCGCGGGATATTAACCAAATAAAAACCAGAGCATCTTCATACCTGATGTTGGCTTCCTCCCACAGAACTGCTGCCTTCCGTGGTTGTTTCAAATTCGCCGCCAGTCGCTGCTGGAATGACCTCCCACCACCGTTTCGTGCCCTAAAAACAGTTGGTACTTTTAAGAATAAATACAAAAAATATCTACTCCAACAGCAAAAAGTTTTATCCAGCTAAACTTACCAATGGTTCTGCACGCAGCTGGCAATGGTGGCCGGAGCGTCTTGTCGTTCTTATTTTTGCAGGTTACTTGGATGATAAATCATTTTCTAGTGTCTGGTTAAGAATTCCCGTCACCTTAACACTGAGAAGCACTTCTTTTACCGATAATTCGTCACTTTTTTCCTTCTTCGGTAACTCACTTATTAAACATAAATATTGTGTCTTGTTTTGACTCTGTTGACAGCCCCAGTTAAATACGAATATCTTACATTACACTATCACTGCACACTATCTGATGATTATGATCACAGTATTATTTGGTATTCATGTTTTGTTTGATTTCACTTGCTAGCTAGCTGACATACGTAATATTCCAATCAAAACAAAACAAAACAAATATACGTGAAATATGTGAATGCTGCGCCCGCGTCCACAGATTACTATATTAGCCCGCGTCTGTCTATGTTCGTCAGTGTTGCCAGTGTAAGGCATGGCACAGATTGGCGAACAGTATTCATAACGTGGGGTGTAGGTGTTTTATTATTTTCTTTATATTTATTTATACTTCACACATTGATTTATTTGTATTGTTTATTCGTCTACACTTTATTTTTATTTTTATCCGTATCTGGCCTGACCGTGGCATCACCTTCACTTTGGGCCCTATCAGAATACCAGCGCTGTGACGTTTCTTTTTTTAATGTTACAGCACCATGCTGAGATAGGAGCCTTTTGGCCTCGTACAGGACGAGTTTCGTTTCTTTAATTTTTAAATATATGTTTGTTTTTTCTGTGTAAGTTTTATTAGTAAGTTTTAAACTGATATTTTTTTATGTGTGTTGTCCTGTGCGTGCTAATAAATGCTTTTTCTTTCTTTCTTTCTTTCTTCTTTTACGTAGGCGGAGGCCTAGTTATGTCTAAAAACACCGAAAACAGATTGAAAATCGCACGTCTGGAACAGAAAATATCGATGTTTTACTTTTTAACAAGCTTCCTAAGGTAGATTTTGGTACTTACAGAGATGTATGAAAATAACAATTTTTTAGAAAAATGTATGTTTTATTCGGGCTAGGGGCGCGGGCGAGGGGTCCAGAGACGCGTCTCCGCGCGGGCTAGCGATATATGGAATAAAACGTGGTAGGTGCCGAACAAAAATTTTGACTTTTGGTCAAAAAACCAGTTTTCGAAAGAAAAAATTTGGAATTTCACCCCACAACCTGGAGACCGGGACACGGAACGCGGACCAGAATTCAGGGAAGAAGGGTGAGTACTATTACAACTATAATCTAATTTAAAATGTGAAGGAAAATTTGGAAAAACAATTAATTTTGAGGAATATCTCTGGAATTTAGGGATGAAGTCCAGACGCGCGTGTAAAATGCGCGCGTTATGGTCAGTACGTAGGCGGAGGCCTAGTTATGTCTAAAAACACCGAAAACAGATTGAAAATCGCACGTCTGGAACAGAAAATATCGATGTTTTACTTTTTAACAAGCTTCCTAAGGTAGATTTTGGTACTTACAGAGATGTATGAAAATAACTATTTTTTAGAAAAATGTATGTTTTATTCGGGCTAGGGGCGCGGGCGAGGGGTCCAGAGACGCGTCTCCGCGCGGGCTAGCGATATATGGAATAAAACGTGGTAGGTGCCGAACAAAAATTTTGACTTTTGGTCAAAAAACCAGTTTTCGAAAGAAAAAATTTGGAATTTCACCCCACTACCTGGAGACCGGGACACGGAACGCGGACCAGAATTCAGGGAAGAAGGGTGAGTACTATTACAACTATAATCTAATTTAAAATGTGAAGGAAAATTTGGAAAAATAATTAATTTTGAGGAATATCTCTGGAATTTAGGGATGAAGTCCAGACGCGCGTGTAAAATGCGCGCGTTATGGTCAATACGTAGGCGGAGGCCTAGTTATGTCTAAAAACACCGAAAACAGATTGAAAATCGCACGTCTGGAACAGAAAATATCGATGTTTTACTTTTTAACAAGCTTCCTAAGGTAGATTTTGGTACTTACAGAGATGTATGAAAATAACTATTTTTTAGAAAAATGTATGTTTTATTCGGGCTAGGGGCGCGGGCGAGGGGTCCAGAGACGCGTCTCCGCGCGGGCTAGCTATATATGGAATAAAACGTGGTAGGTGCCGAACAAAAATTTTGACTTTTGGTCAAAAAACCAGTTTTCGAAAGAAAAAATTTGGAATTTCACCCCACTACCTGGAGACCGGGACACGGAACGCGGACCAGAATTCAGGGAAGAAGGGTGAGTACTATTACAACTATAATCTAATTTAAAATGTGAAGGAAAATTTGGAAAAATAATTAATTTTGAGGAATATCTCTGGAATTTAGGGATGAAGTCCAGACGCGCGTGTAAAATGCGCGCGTTATGGTCAGTACGTAGGCGGAGGCCTAGTTATGTCTAAAAACACCGAAAACAGATTGAAAATCGCACGTCTGGAATAGAAAATATCGATGTTTTACTTTTTAACAAGCTTCCTAAGGTAGATTTTGGTACTTACAGAGATGTATGAAAATAACTATTTTTTAGAAAAATGTATGTTTTATTCGGGCTAGGGGCGCGGGCGAGGGGTCCAGAGACGCGTCTCCGCGCGGGCTAGCTATATATGGAATAAAACGTGGTAGGTGCCGAACAAAAATTTTGACTTTTGGTCAAAAAACCAGTTTTCGAAAGAAAAAATTTGGATTTTCACCCCACAACCTGGAGACCGGGACACGGAACGCGGACCAGAATTCAGGGAAGAAGGGTGAGTACTATTACAACTATAATCTAATTTAAAATGTGAAGGAAAATTTGGAAAAACAATTAATTTTGAGGAATATCTCTGGAATTTAGGGATGAAGTCCAGACGCGCGTGTAAAATGCGCGCGTTATGGTCAGTACGTAGGCGGAGGCCTAGTTATGTCTAAAAACACCGAAAACAGATTGAAAATCGCACGTCTGGAACAGAAAATATCGATGTTTTACTTTTTAACAAGCTTCCTAAGGTAGATTTTGGTACTTACAGAGATGTATGAAAATAACTATTTTTTAGAAAAATGTATGTTTTATTCGGGCTAGGGGCGCGGGCGAGGGGTCCAGAGACGCGTCTCCGCGCGGGCTAGCGATATATGGAATAAAACGTGGTAGGTGCCGAACAAAAATTTTGACTTTTGGTCAAAAAACCAGTTTTCGAAAGAAAAAATTTGGAATTTCACCCCACAACCTGGAGACCGGGACACGGAACGCGGACCAGAATTCAGGGAAGAAGGGTGAGTACTATTACAACTATAATCTAATTTAAAATGTGAAGGAAAATTTGGAAAAACAATAAATTTTGAGGAATATCTCTGGAATTTAGGGATGAAGTCCAGACGCGCGTGTAAAATGCGCGCGTTATGGTCAGTACGTAGGCGGAGGCCTAGTTATGTCTAAAAACACCGAAAACAGATTGAAAATCGCACGTCTGGAACAGAAAATATCGATGTTTTACTTTTTAACAAGCTTCCTAAGGTAGATTTTGGTACTTACAGAGATGTATGAAAATAACTATTTTTTAGAAAAATGTATGTTTTATTCGGGCTAGGGGCGCGGGCGAGGGGTCCAGAGACGCGTCTCCGCGCGGGCTAGCGATATATGGAATAAAACGTGGTAGGTGCCGAACAAAAATTTTGACTTTTGGTCAAAAAACCAGTTTTCGAAAGAAAAAATTTGGAATTTCACCCCACTACCTGGAGACCGGGACACGGAACGCGGACCAGAATTCAGGGAAGAAGGGTGAGTACTATTACAACTATAATCTAATTTAAAATGTGAAGGAAAATTTGGAAAAATAATTAATTTTGAGGAATATCTCTGGAATTTAGGGATGAAGTCCAGACGCGCGTGTAAAATGCGCGCGTTATGGTCAGTACGTAGGCGGAGGCCTAGTTATGTCTAAAAACACCGAAAACAGATTGAAAATCGCACGTCTGGAATAGAAAATATCGATGTTTTACTTTTTAACAAGCTTCCTAAGGTAGATTTTGGTACTTACAGAGATGTATGAAAATAACTATTTTTTAGAAAAATGTATGTTTTATTCGGGCTAGGGGCGCGGGCGAGGGGTCCAGAGACGCGTCTCCGCGCGGGCTAGCTATATATGGAATAAAACGTGGTAGGTGCCGAACAAAAATTTTGACTTTTGGTCAAAAAACCAGTTTTCGAAAGAAAAAATTTGGATTTTCACCCCACAACCTGGAGACCGGGACACGGAACGCGGACCAGAATTCAGGGAAGAAGGGTGAGTACTATTACAACTATAATCTAATTTAAAATGTGAAGGAAAATTTGGAAAAACAATTAATTTTGAGGAATATCTCTGGAATTTAGGGATGAAGTCCAGACGCGCGTGTAAAATGCGCGCGTTATGGTCAGTACGTAGGCGGAGGCCTAGTTATGTCTAAAACACCGAAAACAGATTGAAAATCGCACGTCTGGAACAGAAAATATCGATGTTTTACTTTTTAACAAGCTTCCTAAGGTAGATTTTGGTACTTACAGAGATGTATGAAAATAACTATTTTTTAGAAAAATGTATGTTTTATTCGGGCTAGGGGCGCGGGCGAGGGGTCCAGAGACGCGTCTCCGCGCGGGCTAGCGATATATGGAATAAAACGTGGTAGGTGCCGAACAAAAATTTTGACTTTTGGTCAAAAAACCAGTTTTCGAAAGAAAAAATTTGGAATTTCACCCCACAACCTGGAGACCGGGACACGGAACGCGGACCAGAATTCAGGGAAGAAGGGTGAGTACTATTACAACTATAATCTAATTTAAAATGTGAAGGAAAATTTGGAAAAACAATTAATTTTGAGGAATATCTCTGGAATTTAGGGATGAAGTCCAGACGCGCGTGTAAAATGCGCGCGTTATGGTCAGTACGTAGGCGGAGGCCTAGTTATGTCTAAAAACACCGAAAACAGATTGAAAATCGCACGTCTGGAACAGAAAATATCGATGTTTTACTTTTTAACAAGCTTCCTAAGGTAGATTTTGGTACTTACAGAGATGTATGAAAATAACTATTTTTTAGAAAAATGTATGTTTTATTCGGGCTAGGGGCGCGGGCGAGGGGTCCAGAGACGCGTCTCCGCGCGGGCTAGCGATATATGGAATAAAACGTGGTAGGTGCCGAACAAAAATTTTGACTTTTGGTCAAAAAACCAGTTTTCGAAAGAAAAAATTTGGAATTTCACCCCACTACCTGGAGACCGGGACACGGAACGCGGACCAGAATTCAGGGAAGAAGGGTGAGTACTATTACAACTATAATCGTCCTTTACAGTGCCGATATAATAAACTCATTCCATCATTGCAAATATCACATGTACGCAGATGATATCCAATTATATATATCTTTCAAGCCAACAGATACAACAGAGGCAGTACGAAAAATCAATGGGGATCTGGAAAGAGTGGTAGAATGGTCAGAAAGCAACTCACTGGTTTTAAACCCATTAAAGTCGAAATTTATGATTTTGGGGAGTACGAAAATGATCAGCGCAATACTGTCGGCTAAACCACAAGTCATTATCAGGGGCGATAAAATCGACAGAGTGGAAACTGCATGCAATCTTGGTCTAACTATGGATCCTCAACTACGTTTTGAGAAGCACATCAGTAACTCCATGAGGAATTGTTTTTATAGATTAAGGCTACTGTATTCCATTAGAGACTACCTGAGTGTTGAGCTACGCAAGCAACTAGTAGACAGTCTTATTTTGTCTAGACTTAATTACTGTGACACCGTGTATGGACCATGCCTGTTAGAAAGAACCAATAAACTAATTCAACGAATACAAAATGCATGTACACGGTTCTGTGTTAATATCCCTCGTAGAAGTCATGTCACTCCTTATATTAACGAAAATAATATTTTGAAAATGGCTGCTAGGAGAAGGTTGCATCTGGCTAGTTTGCTTTTTGGAGTGGTCACTACACAGAAACCACACTACCTTTTTGATAAGCTAAGTTGGAGACAGAGTAAATATGAACCGCGTTATTCCACAAAACCGCTTTGTAATCCACAACATAGAACCGCAGCATTCAGGGGTTGCTTCAAATTCGCCGCCACACACTGTTGGAATGACCTTCCACCACCAGTGAGAGTCCTGAAAACAAAAAGGCGTTTTTTAAATATTTTAAAGAAAAGCTTCATGCAACTGCAGCAATCCGATGATAGGTAGATCTTATTGCACCAGTGCATTTGGAACTTACCTCGGGGTCACGGCCTAAGAGCAATTGGAGAAGGCCTTCAACAATGCAAGGCGTGCTCACGGCTGATGCATTGCGCCTTTCAATTAGATTGATCCAAGACAATTAAGTTTACTTCGTTTGGTCAAACGACGCCATTCCATAATGCATATGGCCGCCACGCCCATGGTTCATTCATGGGATGGTGTATTGACCATTGTTGAAAATCTCTTTCCATGCTGTGATCAGTACCTGGAGATTCAATAGATATTTAATTTCAGATTTTAATAATTAGTTATAATAATGTTAGTTTTTGAGCATCTTTTTGTGTTGGTTTTTGTTTGTTGGCAATACTACTTATCATGTATTTTTATTTTTATTTACACAAGCTATTCTGTAGGTACACTTGCAAATATGATATTCGTGTTACAACTCAATCATTATGTAAATATATTTATTTTCCAAAAACACATACATTTAATAGTACTTACCATTATTATTATTAGTGTTTTAAATAATAACTGAGACACCATAGCACGCCCCATGGCGGCGTCACTATGTCACTCCTCTCCTTTGGCCTTTGCTGAAAATCAGCGCTGAGGACTTACGGTTCGTCCGAAGCCACAGCATTTAGCTGAGCATCGACCATTTTTGCACGGATAGGACGCGCAGTTTCATTTATGTTTCACATAGTTCGTGCCTTCATGTAATGATTTAAGTTTCGTATTGTACCTGTACCTATGACCTATGTAGTTTGTTATTGTTTTGGGATCTCCTTATGTCATCGTTGTGTCAATGTCATGTCGAGAATGCTCGTCTATGGTGTCACCATGCCATAGACGTGCATTTTCTAGAGTTGTCTGTGGTGTGACCACAGATGCCACAGGGCATTGACATATATTTTCTATCTCAATGCCACGGGGGATCTCAGGGCAATCGTACTTAGACGGAGAATAGTATTCTCTGCGAACTGCGAAGGAAATATTAGATTTTATTTTATTTTTATTTTTTATTATTAGCTTTCACGTCTTCTTGTATTTTGTAGGGTTGCGTTTTATTATTGCGCGTTTGTAGTCTGTGCAAAATAAACGGTTTTTCTTTCTTCTTTCTTTCTTCTTTATAATCTAATTTAAAATGTGAAGGAAAATTTGGAAAAATAATTAATTTTGAGGAATATCTCTGGAATTTAGGGATGAAGTCCAGACGCGCGTGTAAAATGCGCGCGTTATGGTCAGTACGTAGGCGGAGGCCTAGTTATGTCTAAAAACACCGAAAACAGATTGAAAATCGCACGTCTGGAACTGAAAATATCGATGTTTTACTTTTTAACAAGCTTCCTAAGGTAGATTTTGGTACTTACAGAGATGTATGAAAATAACTATTTTTTAGAAAAATGTATGTTTTATTCGGGCTAGGGGCGCGGGCGAGGGGTCCAGAGACGCGTCTCCGCGCGGGCTAGCTATATATGGAATAAAACGTGGTAGGTGCCGAACAAAAATTTTGACTTTTGGTCAAAAAACCAGTTTTCGAAAGAAAAAATTTGGATTTTCACCCCACAACCTGGAGACCGGGACACGGAACGCGGACCAGAATTCAGGGAAGAAGGGTGAGTACTATTACAACTATAATCTAATTTAAAATGTGAAGGAAAATTTGGAAAAACAATTAATTTTGAGGAATATCTCTGGAACTTAGGGATGAAGTCCAGACGCGCGTGTAAAATGCGCGCGTTATGGTCAGTACGTAGGCGGAGGCCTAGTTATGTCTAAAAACACCGAAAACAGATTGAAAATCGCACGTCTGGAACAGAAAATATCGATGTTTTACTTTTTAACAAGCTTCCTAAGGTAGATTTTGGTACTTACAGAGATGTATGAAAATAACTATTTTTTAGAAAAATGTATGTTTTATTCGGGCTAGGGGCGCGGGCGAGGGGTCCAGAGACGCGTCTCCGCGCGGGCTAGCTATATATGGAATAAAACGTGGTAGGTGCCGAACAAAAATTTTGACTTTTGGTCAAAAAACCAGTTTTCGAAAGAAAAAATTTGGATTTTCACCCCACAACCTGGAGACCGGGACACGGAACGCGGACCAGAATTCAGGGAAGAAGGGTGAGTACTATTACAACTATAATCTAATTTAAAATGTGAAGGAAAATTTGGAAAAACAATTAATTTTGAGGAATATCTCTGGAATTTAGGGATGAAGTCCAGACGCGCGTGTAAAATGCGCGCGTTATGGTCAGTACGTAGGCGGAGGCCTAGTTATGTCTAAAAACACCGAAAACAGATTGAAAATCGCACGTCTGGAACAGAAAATATCGATGTTTTACTTTTTAACAAGCTTCCTAAGGTAGATTTTGGTACTTACAGAGATGTATGAAAATAACTATTTTTTAGAAAAATGTATGTTTTATTCGGGCTAGGGGCGCGGGCGAGGGGTCCAGAGACGCGTCTCCGCGCGGGCTAGCGATATATGGAATAAAACGTGGTAGGTGCCGAACAAAAATTTTGACTTTTGGTCAAAAAACCAGTTTTCGAAAGAAAAAATTTGGATTTTCACCCCACAACCTGGAGACCGGGACACGGAACGCGGACCAGAATTCAGGGAAGAAGGGTGAGTACTATTACAACTATAATCTAATTTAAAATGTGAAGGAAAATTTGGAAAAATAATTAATTTTGAGGAATATCTCTGGAATTTAGGGATGAAGTCCAGACGCGCGTGTAAAATGCGCGCGTTATGGTCAGTACGTAGGCGGAGGCCTAGTTATGTCTAAAAACACCGAAAACAGATTGAAAATCGCACGTCTGGAACAGAAAATATCGATGTTTTACTTTTTAACAAGCTTCCTAAGGTAGATTTTGGTACTTACAGAGATGTATGAAAATAACTATTTTTTAGAAAAATGTATGTTTTATTCGGGCTAGGGGCGCGGGCGAGGGGTCCAGAGACGCGTCTCCGCGCGGGCTAGCGATATATGGAATAAAACGTGGTAGGTGCCGAACAAAAATTTTGACTTTTGGTCAAAAAACCAGTTTTCGAAAGAAAAAATTTGGAATTTCACCCCACTACCTGGAGACCGGGACACGGAACGCGGACCAGAATTCAGGGAAGAAGGGTGAGTACTACTACAACTATAATCTAATTTAAAATGTGAAGGAAAATTTGGAAAAATAATTAATTTTGAGGAATATCTCTGGAATTTAGGGATGAAGTCCAGACGCGCGTGTAAAATGCGCGCGTTATGGTCAGTACGTAGGCGGAGGCCTAGTTATGTCTAAAAACACCGAAAACAGATTGAAAATCGCACGTCTGGAATAGAAAATATCGATGTTTTACTTTTTAACAAGCTTCCTAAGGTAGATTTTGGTACTTACAGAGATGTATGAAAATAACTATTTTTTAGAAAAATGTATGTTTTATTCGGGCTAGGGGCGCGGGCGAGGGGTCCAGAGACGCGTCTCCGCGCGGGCTAGCTATATATGGAATAAAACGTGGTAGGTGCCGAACAAAAATTTTGACTTTTGGTCAAAAAACCAGTTTTCGAAAGAAAAAATTTGGATTTTCACCCCACAACCTGGAGACCGGGACACGGAACGCGGACCAGAATTCAGGGAAGAAGGGTGAGTACTATTACAACTATAATCTAATTTAAAATGTGAAGGAAAATTTGGAAAAACAATTAATTTTGAGGAATATCTCTGGAATTTAGGGATGAAGTCCAGACGCGCGTGTAAAATGCGCGCGTTATGGTCAGTACGTAGGCGGAGGCCTAGTTATGTCTAAAAACACCGAAAACAGATTGAAAATCGCACGTCTGGAACAGAAAATATCGATGTTTTACTTTTTAACAAGCTTCCTAAGGTAGATTTTGGTACTTACAGAGATGTATGAAAATAACTATTTTTTAGAAAAATGTATGTTTTATTCGGGCTAGGGGCGCGGGCGAGGGGTCCAGAGACGCGTCTCCGCGCGGGCTAGCGATATATGGAATAAAACGTGGTAGGTGCCGAACAAAAATTTTGACTTTTGGTCAAAAAACCAGTTTTCGAAAGAAAAAATTTGGAATTTCACCCCACTACCTGGAGACCGGGACACGGAACGCGGACCAGAATTCAGGGAAGAAGGGTGAGTACTATTACAACTATAATCTAATTTAAAATGTGAAGGAAAATTTGGAAAAATAATTAATTTTGAGGAATATCTCTGGAATTTAGGGATGAAGTCCAGACGCGCGTGTAAAATGCGCGCGTTATGGTCAGTACGTAGGCGGAGGCCTAGTTATGTCTAAAAACACCGAAAACAGATTGAAAATCGCACGTCTGGAACAGAAAATATCGATGTTTTACTTTTTAACAAGCTTCCTAAGGTAGATTTTGGTACTTACAGAGATGTATGAAAATAACTATTTTTTAGAAAAATGTATGTTTTATTCGGGCTAGGGGCGCGGGCGAGGGGTCCAGAGACGCGTCTCCGCGCGGGCTAGCTATATATGGAATAAAACGTGGTAGGTGCCGAACAAAAATTTTGACTTTTGGTCAAAAAACCAGTTTTCGAAAGAAAAAATTTGGATTTTCACCCCACAACCTGGAGACCGGGACACGGAACGCGGACCAGAATTCAGGGAAGAAGGGTGAGTACTATTACAACTATAATCTAATTTAAAATGTGAAGGAAAATTTGGAAAAACAATTAATTTTGAGGAATATCTCTGGAATTCAGGGATGAAGTCCAGACGCGCGTGTAAAATGCGCGCGTTATGGTCAGTACGTAGGCGGAGGCCTAGTTATGTCTAAAAACACCGAAAACAGATTGAAAATCGCACGTCTGGAACAGAAAATATCGATGTTTTACTTTTTAACAAGCTTCCTAAGGTAGATTTTGGTACTTACAGAGATGTATGAAAATAACTATTTTTTAGAAAAATGTATGTTTTATTCGGGCTAGGGGCGCGGGCGAGGGGTCCAGAGACGCGTCTCCGCGCGGGCTAGCGATATATGGAATAAAACGTGGTAGGTGCCGAACAAAAATTTTGACTTTTGGTCAAAAAACCAGTTTTCGAAAGAAAAAATTTGGAATTTCACCCCACTACCTGGAGACCGGGACACGGAACGCGGACCAGAATTCAGGGAAGAAGGGTGAGTACTATTACAACTATAATCTAATTTAAAATGTGAAGGAAAATTTGGAAAAACAATTAATTTTGAGGAATATCTCTGGAATTTAGGGATGAAGTCCAGACGCGCGTGTAAAATGCGCGCGTTATGGTCAGTACGTAGGCGGAGGCCTAGTTATGTCTAAAAACACCGAAAACAGATTGAAAATCGCACGTCTGGAACAGAAAATATCGATGTTTTACTTTTTAACAAGCTTCCTAAGGTAGATTTTGGTACTTACAGAGATGTATGAAAATAACTATTTTTTAGAAAAATGTATGTTTTATTCGGGCTAGGGGCGCGGGCGAGGGGTCCAGAGACGCGTCTCCGCGCGGGCTAGCGATATATGGAATAAAACGTGGTAGGTGCCGAACAAAAATTTTGACTTTTGGTCAAAAAACCAGTTTTCGAAAGAAAAAATTTGGAATTTCACCCCACTACCTGGAGACCGGGACACGGAACGCGGACCAGAATTCAGGGAAGAAGGGTGAGTACTATTACAACTATAATCTAATTTAAAATGTGAAGGAAAATTTGGAAAAATAATTAATTTTGAGGAATATCTCTGGAATTTAGGGATGAAGTCCAGACGCGCGTGTAAAATGCGCGCGTTATGGTCAGTACGTAGGCGGAGGCCTAGTTATGTCTAAAAACACCGAAAACAGATTGAAAATCGCACGTCTGGAACAGAAAATATCGATGTTTTACTTTTTAACAAGCTTCCTAAGGTAGATTTTGGTACTTACAGAGATGTATGAAAATAACTATTTTTTAGAAAAATGTATGTTTTATTCGGGCTAGGGGCGCGGGCGAGGGGTCCAGAGACGCGTCTCCGCGCGGGCTAGCGATATATGGAATAAAACGTGGTAGGTGCCGAACAAAAATTTTGACTTTTGGTCAAAAAACCAGTTTTCGAAAGAAAAAATTTGGATTTTCACCCCACAACCTGGAGACCGGGACACGGAACGCGGACCAGAATTCAGGGAAGAAGGGTGAGTACTATTACAACTATAATCTAATTTAAAATGTGAAGGAAAATTTGGAAAAACAATTAATTTTGAGGAATATCTCTGGAATTTAGGGATGAAGTCCAGACGCGCGTGTAAAATGCGCGCGTTATGGTCAGTACGTAGGCGGAGGCCTAGTTATGTCTAAAAACACCGAAAACAGATTGAAAATCGCACGTCTGGAACAGAAAATATCGATGTTTTACTTTTTAACAAGCTTCCTAAGGTAGATTTTGGTACTTACAGAGATGTATGAAAATAACTATTTTTTAGAAAAATGTATGTTTTATTCGGGCTAGGGGCGCGGGCGAGGGGTCCAGAGACGCGTCTCCGCGCGGGCTAGCTATATATGGAATAAAACGTGGTAGGTGCCGAACAAAAATTTTGACTTTTGGTCAAAAAACCAGTTTTCGAAAGAAAAAATTTGGATTTTCACCCCACAACCTGGAGACCGGGACACGGAACGCGGACCAGAATTCAGGGAAGAAGGGTGAGTACTATTACAACTATAATCTAATTTAAAATGTGAAGGAAAATTTGGAAAAACAATTAATTTTGAGGAATATCTCTGGAATTTAGGGATGAAGTCCAGACGCGCGTGTAAAATGCGCGCGTTATGGTCAGTACGTAGGCGGAGGCCTAGTTATGTCTAAAAACACCGAAAACAGATTGAAAATCGCACGTCTGGAACAGAAAATATCGATGTTTTACTTTTTAACAAGCTTCCTAAGGTAGATTTTGGTACTTACAGAGATGTATGAAAATAACTATTTTTTAGAAAAATGTATGTTTTATTCGGGCTAGGGGCGCGGGCGAGGGGTCCAGAGACGCGTCTCCGCGCGGGCTAGCGATATATGGAATAAAACGTGGTAGGTGCCGAACAAAAATTTTGACTTTTGGTCAAAAAACCAGTTTTCGAAAGAAAAAATTTGGAATTTCACCCCACTACCTGGAGACCGGGACACGGAACGCGGACCAGAATTCAGGGAAGAAGGGTGAGTACTATTACAACTATAATCTAATTTAAAATGTGAAGGAAAATTTGGAAAAATAATTAATTTTGAGGAATATCTCTGGAATTTAGGGATGAAGTCCAGACGCGCGTGTAAAATGCGCGCGTTATGGTCAGTACGTAGGCGGAGGCCTAGTTATGTCTAAAAACACCGAAAACAGATTGAAAATCGCACGTCTGGAACAGAAAATATCGATGGTTAGGTTAGGTTAGGTTAGGTTAGGTTAGGTTACCCCGGCGTGCCACGACTGCGGCGCGCCGGAGGACACGGCGCAGCACACCCTCGAGGTGTGCCCGGCTTGGTCCGAGCCGCGCCGCAGCCTGACCGCGGAAATTGGACCAGACCTCTCGCTTCCCGGCGTCGTCAACGCCATGCTGGGGAGCGAGGAGGCCTGGGCAGCGGTCGCCTCCTTTTGCGAGGACGTAATCTCGCAAAAGGAGGAGGCGGAGCGCGCGCGGGAGGACGACCCTCTCGCTGCGCCGCTCCGCAGACGAAGAAGGGGTCGGAGAGGGCGCCGTCCTCTCCCTCCTCCTGGTGGCGACGGGCGGGCGACAGGCACGGGGGTGCCTTCGCCCGCATTGCACCCGTCACCACCTTCGTCGGTCATTCCCGGGCCCCTGTGAGGGGCCCGCCATGAAGGGCAATCGTCGGCGGAGGACTGGACGTAAAGGCTATGCCGGTTTCCCAGTCCCCCGCCACTCGGACGAAGCGGGAACGTCGCTGGGTCGTTTTAGTGGGTATACCGGGTCTTATTAGACCCGGGGAGTCCCACATACCCCTCTCATCCCCCGATGGGAGGGTATGCGTAATGCATTTTTTCCCAGCGATAAAAAAAAAAAAAAAAAAAAAAAAAAAAAAAAAAAGGTTAGGTTAGGTCCCACGACTGCGGGGGACCACCCCACAGTGCTTGCGTCCACGTCGCGTCCCCTGGAAACGGCCCAGTTCTGACCACCGTAACGGAGTGGCAGACTGGGTACGGCCAAAGTGCACTGTGCTCTCGTAGCTTCTTACTGCTTGCCTTGCGAACTACGATTGTCGGATATGTCAAAACTCACGCGTAGCGCCTCCGGGCGATTTTTAAAGACCAAAGGCCCTTCTCAGGGCCAACCTAAAGGCCCTTCTCAGGGCCAACCCAAAGGCCCTTCTCAGGGCCAACCAAAAGGTCCTTCTCAGGGCCAACCCAAAGGCCCTTCTCAGGGCCAACCAAAAGGTCCTTCTCAGGGCCAACCCAAAGGCCCTTCTCAGGGCCAACCCGACGCTCCGGCGTCTGAAGCCAGCCGCGCGCCGTCTGCGGCAGGCTTTTTGGCGGACGAGTCGTCCGATAACGACTCACTATTCAGTGTGTCGGACGCGAACGACTCTCGTTCGCGGAAGCGGGTCCACCTGAGCGGTGGGTCCGAGGGTTCCCAGGCCTCGGGGTCCAAGGCAAAAAAGCCAACAACCGTGGCCGCGGACACCCACAACGTTGGGCTCGCGGACGCCCAACGCAAGTTGGACCTGGCCCGGCGAGCGCAACTCCAGCAAGAGCTGGAGGAGAAGGTTGCCGCCAGGGAGAAGCGGGCGCACGTCGCCCGGGCAAAGTCCGGGTACGGTGCGTCCCGCGTCGTATACGCGGACCACTCTCTTGAGGAGCTGGAGAGAATGGCGGAGGAGGACGAGGAGGAGATCGTAGAGGTCGCCTCCAAGTCCTCAAACCTAAAGGGCACCTTCCAGAAGGCCCTCAAGAGCCGGGCCGCGAGCATGCGCGGTGTCGTCGCGGAGTTGGTCCGTCGCAAGACAACTGACGAGACGCGGCAACTGCAGGCGAAGGTCGATCGCCTGCAATCGGAGGTCAGCCAGCTTCATCAGAAGCTGGCTGAAGCCACGGCCCGGCCACAAGAGGCCCGGACAAGCCCTGTGGCAGAAGGCCCATCCTCCAACCTTGAGGATATCATCCGCAAGGTCGTGATGGAGGAGAGGGCCTTCACAAGGGCCTGCTTAGCGGGCATCGAGGACCGGCTCTTGCCGGAGAAGCGCCTCCGACCGCCGCTTGCGGCGGATAAGAGGCAGCCGAGCGAGCCGGGGCCGTCCTCCTCCCAGGCGGAAGACACCCTACTCCCTGCCACCACCCCGTCCAACGAGTGGACGGACGTGGTTCGTAAGGGTAAGGGCAGGGGGAAAAAGTCGGCTAAGGCCGTACCCGTCGTCCCCGCCACCACCGCTCCCAGTCGGTCGCAGACGACCGTCAAGGGAAAGGGGAAGGGGAAAGGGAAGGGAAAGCTGGTGCCTCCAAAAACCGCGGCCGTCGTGGTGACACTCACCGCGGAGGCTGCGGAGAGAGGGGAGACCTACGCGTCCGTATTGGTGCGGGCGCGTGCCAATGCCGATCCCACCCAACTGGGGATCGGCAGCGTGTCTTGCAGGCGGACACAAGCCGGGGCTCGAATTTTCGAGTTCCCGGGGGCCGAGGGGAGTGCCCATGCGGACCTCTTCGCAGCAAAGCTGCAAGAGGTCATCGCAGACTCGGCCAAGGTGGCCCGACCGGTCAAGACGGCAGCCTTTGAGGTGACGGAGCTCGACGACTCCGTCACCAAGGAGGAGGTGGTTGCGGCGGTCGCAGCGGTAGGGGGCTGTGGCGCCGCGGCGGTCCAAGGCCGGGACATAAGACCCGGACGCGGCGGCATGGGCACCATTCGCCTCGAGTGCCCAATCGCCGCTGCCAAAGCCGTCCTTGCCAAGGGACGGCTCACAGTTGGCTTCAGCTCGGGTGCAGTCCGGGCACTTGAGGACCAGCCTCTGCGGTGTTTCCGGTGCTTCGGCATCGGACACACCCGGCCCATGTGTCCGTCCACGGTAGACAGGACGGACACATGCTACCGCTGCGGCAAGAACGGCCACAAAGCCGTGTCTTGCGAGGCCGCCACGCCGCACTGCGCGGTGTGTGCCGCCAGTGGCCGCCTGTCAGGCCACGTAATGAAGGGGAGGAACTGCAATCCTCCCCCTAAGCGTGGCAAAGCGCTGGCGCCGACCAGGCCTGCTGCTGCTGCCGCTAACTCCGTCGTTCCTGCGGCGGCTGCGGAGGGGGGTGCGATGTCCGACTGATGGGTAGGGTCGAACATCGCATCCTCCAGGCGAACACCAACCACTGCAGGGCAGCCCAGGATCTGCTGATGCAGACCATGGCTGAGTGGTTGGTGGACTTGGCGGTGGTCGCCGAACCCTACTCGGTCCCTGGCCGTTGGCTGGGCGACCGGGACGGCTTGGTGGCGTTGGTGGCGCGGTCTTCCACGGACTCCCCTCCCCTCTCGCTCTTAGAGAGGGGACCGGGATACGTGGCCGCCGCCTGGGGAGACATGGCCCTGGTGGGGGTCTATTTCTCCCCAAACCGCCCTCTCTCGGACTTTGAGGATTTCCTCGAGATCCTCACCGCAGTCAAAGGGAGGGCGGCGCCACGCCAAGTTCTGGTGTTGGGCGACCTGAACGCCAAGTCGGCGGCCTGGGGCAACCCGGCCACCGGTTGCAACGTCCGGGGACGCGCCGTCGAGTTTTGGGCGGCCTCAAGCGGTGTGTCCCTCCTCAACAGGGGGGCGGTCCACACGTGTGTGCGGCAACAGGGTGGGTCGGTGGTGGACGTCTCGTTTGCCACCCCCGCGCTGGCCGCCCGCGTCGTCAACTGGCGGGTAGAGATGGTGGAGACGTTGTCGGACCACCGATATGTGCGGTTCGACATCTCCACCCAGCAGGGGGGGAGGGGGATGACCCGTGCTGGGCAATCTCCCTTCCCGCGGTGGGCACTCACCCGCCTGGACCGGGAGGCAGCCAAGGAGGCGGCCTTCCTCCAGGACTGGCTGTCGCCCCCTGTCGAGGTCCTGGACGTGGACGCTGCAGCGGTCCAGCTCAGGGGGTCCCTGACCGAGGTGTGCAACTCCAGCATGCCTCGGTCTCGCCGTCCGCCTCCCCGTCGTGCCGTCTATTGGTGGACGGAGGAGCTGGAGGGACTCCGGGCCACCTGCGTGGCGGCCAGAAGGGCCTACACGCGGAGCCGACGGCGCAGCGCCCAAAACCGAGTCCGGGCAGAAGAGGACCGCCTATACGCCTCTTACCGAGAGGCGACGACGGCCCTCAAGTCTGCAATGGGCGCTGCACAAGACTCGGCGAGGGCCGAGATGTTGGAGGGTCTCGACAGGGACCCCTATGGGAGACCATACAAGGCGGCGCGGAACCAGCTACGCCCCTATGGTCCCCCACTGTCGGAGACCCTCGAGCCAGTGTTGCTGGATGGGGTGGTCCGGTCCCTGTTTCCGCGCAGGACCGACTTCACCCCACCAACGATGGATCCCCCGCAAGGGGCGGCTTCGCCGGAGGAGGAGGAGGTCCCCCCGGTGACGGCGGCGGAGTTATACGCGGGGGTGCTCAGCCTCCGCGCGAAGAAGACGGCCCCTGGACCAGACGGCGTCCCCGCACGGGTGCTGGCGATTGCCGCCTCCGGTATGGAGGACAGGTTTCGGGACCTCTTCAGCGCGTGCTTTACGGCTGGGAGGTTCCCGAAACTGTGGAAGGAGGGGCAGTTATGCCTCCTCCGAAAGGAGGGCCGCCCGGTGGACTCCCCCTCGGCATACCGGCCCATCGTCCTGCTCGATGAGGTCGGTAAGTTGTTCGAGGGGATTGTCGCCTCCCGGCTTGATAGCCACTTGCGGGGGGTAGGACCGGATCTGTCGGACGCCCAATTCGGCTTCCGCCGAGGGCGTTCGACGATCGACGCACTGGCCCTACTCAAGGGCCAGGTGAAGGAGGCGGTGGAGGCGGGGGACGGAGTCCTGGCGGTGTCATTCGACATTGCCAACGCCTTCAACTCCGTCCCCCACTCGACGATATTGGAGGCGCTCCGGTATCACGGAGTGCCCCAATACCTGCGGGACCTATTGGCCAGCTACCTGGAGGACCGAGAAGTCCTCCTAGTGGATAAGACGGCCACCGTGAGGCGGTACGGCGCAGAGTCCGGTGTTCCACAGGGGTCGGTGCTTGGGCCCCCCTTGTGGAACATCGGGTTCAACTGGCTCTTGCGGGGAGCCCTCCTCCAGGGCACGAGTGTCATCTGCTACGCGGATGACACTCTCCTCACTGCCCGGGGGAGGAACTTTGCCGACGCGGCCTGTCTGGCCTCGGCTGGCGGATCCTTGGTTGCAGAGAGGATCCGCCGCCTGGGATTGAAGGTGGCGCTGCACAAGACCGAGGCCGTGTTCTTTCGCGGGCCTCGGCAGCGCTGCCCTCCCGACGCCCACATAATTGTGGAGGGCGTCAAGATAGGGGTCCAGCCCCAGATGAAGTATCTGGGGCTGGTGCTGGACGACAGGTGGCGCTTCGGCCCGCACTTCAGCGGGCTGTCGACGCGCCTATTGAAGGCCGCTGACGCCCTGTCGTGGCTCCTCCCGAACCTGGGGGGGCCCAAGGCGAAATGCCGGCGCCTCTATGCCGGCATCCTGCGGAGTATGGCCCTATATGGGGCCCCAATCTGGGCGGACTCCCTCCACAGGAGGGAGAATGCGACCGCCATCCGCAGGCCCCAAAGGGCCATTGCACAGCGGGTGGCGAGGGCCTACCGCTCGGTGGGCTTCTCGGCGGCATGCGCTCTGGCCGGCACCCCTCCTTGGGAGTTGGAGGCTTGGGTGCTCGCCAGAGTGTACGAGTGGACGGCGCGCCGAAAGGCTCTCGGGGAGCGCCCCGTCGCCGAAGAGCGGGAGGCCGTGCGGCGGGAGGCGAGGGACGCCATCGTCCTCCATTGGACGGAGGACCTCGCCGCCGCCGCCTTTGGCCGCCGGACGTTGGACGCGCTCGGTCCGGTTCTACGGAGCTGGCTCGAGCGGTCCCACGGTTTCCTCTCATTCCGTCTGGTGCAGGTGTTATCCGGCCATGGCTGTTTCGGATCGCACCTGCACCGGATCGGGAGGGAGGAGACACCGGCGTGCCACGACTGCGGCGCGCCGGAGGACACGGCGCAGCACACCCTCGAGGTGTGCCCGGCTTGGTCCGAGCCGCGCCGCAGCCTGACCGCGGTAATTGGACCAGACCTCTCGCTTCCCGGCGTCGTCAATGCCATGCTGGGGAGCGAGGAGGCTTGGGCAGCGGTCGCCTCCTTTTGCGAGGACGTAATCTCGCAAAAGGAGGAGGCGGAGCGCGTGCGGGAGGACGACCCTCTCGCTGCGCCGCTCCGCAGACGAAGAAGGGGTCGGAGAGGGCGCCGTCCTCTCCCTCCTCATGGTGGCGACGGGCGGGCGACAGGCACGGGGGTGCCTTCGCCCGCATTGCACCCGTCACCACCTTCGTCGAACATTCCCGGGCCCCTGTGAGGGGCCCGCCATGAAGGGCAATCGTCGGCGGAGGACTGGACGTAAAGGCTATGCCGGTTTCCCAGTCCCCCGCCACTCGGACGAAGCGGGAATGTCGCTGGGTCGTTTTAGTGGGTATACCGGGTCAGACCCGGGGAGTCCCACATACCCCTCTCATCCCCCGATGGGAGGGTATGCGTAATGCATTTTTTCCCAGCGATAAAAAAAAAAAAAAAAAAAAAAAAAAAAAAAAAAAAAAAAAAAAAAAAGGTCCCACGACTGCGGCGCGGCTGAGGACACGGCGCAGCACACCCTTGAGGTGTGCCCGGCTTGGTCCGAGCCGCGCCGCAGCCTGACCGCGGTGATTGGACCAGACCTCTCGCTTCCCGGCGTCGTCAACGCCATGCTGGGGAGCGAGGAGGCCTGGGCAGCGGTCGCCTCCTTTTGCGAGGACGTCATCTCGCAAAAGGAGGAGGCGGAGCGCGAGCGGGAGGACGACCCTCTCGCTGCGCCGCTCCGCAGACGAAGAAGGGGTCGGAGAAGGTTCCGTCCTCTCCCTCCTCTTGGTGGCGACGGGCGGGCGACAGACACGGGGGTGCCTTCGCCCGCATTGCACCCGTCACCACCTTCGTCGAACATTCCCGGGCCCCTGTGAGGGGCCCGCCATGAAGGGCAATCGTCGGCGGAGGACTGGACGTAAAGGCTATGCCGGTTTCCCAGTCCCCCGCCACTCGGACGAAGCGGGAATGTCGCTGGGTCGTTTTAGTGGGTATACCGGGTCTTATTAGACCCGGGGAGTCCCACATACCCCTCTCATCCCCCGATGGGAGGGTATGCGTAATGCATTTTTTCCCAGCGTCAAAAAAAAAAAAAAAAAAAAAAAAAAAAAGGTTAGGTTAGGTTAGGTTAGGTTAGGTTAGGTTGGGGGGGGGGACCACCCCACAGTGCTTGCGTCCACGTCGCGTCCCCTGGAAACGGCCCAGTTCTGACCACCGTAACGGAGTGGCAGACTGGGTACGGCCAAAGTGCACTGTGCTCTCGTAGCTTCTATAATATCTTGCCTTGCGAACTACGAGCTGTCTGAAAATGTCTAAAGTAACGCGGAGCGCCTCCGGGCGAAAATCAAAAGGCCCTTCTCAGGGCCAACCTAAAGGCCCTTCTCAGGGCCAACCCAAAGGCCCTTCTCAGGGCCAACCCCAAGGCCCTTCTCAGGGCCAACCCAAAGGTCCTTCTCAGGGCCAATCCAAAGGCCCTTCTCAGGGCCAACCCAAAGGCCCTTCTCAGGGCCACCTAAAAGGCCCTTCTCAGGGCCACTCCGACGCTCCGGCGTCAGAAGCAAGCCGCGCGCCTTCTGCGACTGGCTTCTTGGCGGACGAGTCGTCCGATAACGACTCGCTTTTTGGTATGTCGGACGCGAGCGGCTCTCATTCGCGGAAGCGGGTCCACCTGAGTGGTGGATCCGAGGGATCCCAAGCCTCGGGTTCGAAGGCTAAAAAGCCGACGACCGTGGCCGCAGATACCCACAAAGTTGGGCTCGCGGACGCTCAACGCCAGTTGGACCTGTTCCGGCGAGCGCAGCTCCAGCAAGAGCTGGAGGAGAAGGTAGCCGCCAAAGAGAAGCGGGCGCACGTCACCCGGGCCAAGTCCGGGTACGGTGCGTCCCGCGTTATATACGCGGACCACTCTTTAGAGGAACTAGAGAGAATGGCGGAGGAGGACGAGGAGGAGATCGTGGAGGTCGCCTCTAAGTCCTCCAACCTTAAGGGGACCTTCCAGAAGGCCCTCAAGAGCCGGGCGGCGAGCATGCGCGGTGTCGTCGCGGAGCTGGTGCGACGAAAGACCACCGAAGAGACGCGGCAACTGCAGGCGAAGGTGGATCGCCTGCAGTCGGAGGTCAGCCAGCTTCATCAGAAGCTGGCTGAAGCCACGGCCCAGCCACAACAGGCCCGGACGAGCCCTGCGGCAGAAGGCCCATCCTCCAACCTTGAGGATATCATCCGCAAGGTTGTCATGGAGGAGAGGGCCTTCACAAGGGCCTGCTTAGCGGGCATCGAGGACCGGCTCTTGCCGGAGAAACGCCTCCGACCGCCGCTTGCGGCGGATAAGAGGCAGCCGAGCGAGCCGGAGCCGTCCCCCTCCCAGGCGGTCGATGTCCTTCTCCCTGCCACCACCCCGTCCAACGAGTGGACGGACGTGGTCCGTAGGGGGAAGGGCAAAGGGAAAAAGTCGGCGACGGCTGTCCCTGCCGTCCCTGCCGTCCCCGCCACCACTGCACCCAGCCGGCCGCAGACGACCGGCAAGGGAAACGGGAAGGGAAAAGGAAGGGGAAAAGGGAGGCTTGTCCCCCCAAAAACCGCAGCCGTCGTGGTGACGCTCACCGCGGAGGCTGCGGAGCGTGGGGAGACATATATGTCAGTTTTGCTGCGGGCGCGTGCTAATGCCAATCCCACCCAACTGGGGATCGGCAGCGTGTCTTGCCGGCGGACACAAGCTGGGGCTCGAATTTTCGAGTTCCCGGGGGCCGAGGGGAGTGCCCATGCGGACCTCTTCGCAGCAAAGCTGCAAGAGGTCATCGCAGACTCGGCCAAGGTGGCCCGACCAGTAAAGTCGGCGGCCATTGAGGTGACGGAGCTCGACGACTCCGTCACCAAGGAGGAGGTGGTGGCGGCGGTCGCAGCGGTGGGGGGCTGTGGCGCCGCAGCGGTCCGAAGCCGGGACATAAGGCCCGGCCGCGGCGGCATGGGCACCATTCGCCTTGAGTGCCCAGTCGCCGCTGCCAAAGCCGTCCTAGTCAAGGGACGGCTGCCGGTCGGGATTAGCTCGGGTGCAGTCCGGGCCCTCGAGGACCAGCCTCTGCGGTGTTTCCGGTGCTTCGGCATCGGACACACCCGGCCCATGTGTCCGTCCACGGTAGACAGGACGGACACTTGCTACCGCTGCGGCAAGAACGGCCACAAAGCCGTCTCTTGTGAGGCCGCCACGCCACACTGCGCGGTGTGTGCCGCCAGTGGTCGCCTGGCAGGCCACGTCATGAAGGGGAGGAAATGTAATCCTCCCCCTAAGCGAGGCAAAGCGCACGCGCCGATTGGCCGCTCCGTCGTTCCTGCGGCGGCTGCGGAGGAGGGTGCGATGTCCGACTGATGGATAGGGTCGAACATCGCATCCTTCAGGTGGTGCGGTCTTCCACTAACTCCCCTCCCCTCTCGCTCTTAGAGAGGGGACCGGGATACGTGGCCGCCGCGTGGGGAGACATGGCCCTGGTGGGGGTCTTTTTCTCCCCAAACCGCCCTCTCACGAAGCGCGAGCGGGAGGTCGACCCTCTCGCTGTGCCGCTCCACAGACGAAGAAGGGGTCGGAGAAGGCATCGTCCTCTCCCTCCTCGTGGTGGCGACGGGCGGGCGACAGGCACGGGGGTGCCCTCGCCCGCATTGCACCCGTCACCACCTTCGTCAGTCATTCCCGGGCCCCTGTGAGGGGCCCGCCATGAAGGGCAGTCGTCGGCGGAGGACTGGACGTAAAGGCTATGCCGGTTTCCCAGTTCCCCGCCACTCGGACGAAGCGGGAATGTCGCTGGGTCGTTTTAGTGGGTATACCGGGTCAGACCCGGGGAGTCCCACATACCCCTCTCATCCCCCGATGGGAGGGTATGCGTAATGCATTTTTTCCCAGCGATAAAAAAAAAAAAAAAAAAAAAAAAAAAAGGTTAGGTTGGGGGACCACCCCACAGTGCTTGCGTCCACGTCGCGTCCCCTGGAAACGGCCCAGTTCTGACCACCGTAACGGAGTGGCAGACTGGGTACGGCCAAAGTGCACTGTGCTCTCGTAGCTTCTATCTCTTTGCCTTGCGAACTACGATTGTCGATGTCCAAAATAACGCGGAGCGCCTCCGGGCGAAAATCAAAAGGCCCTTCTCAGGGCCAACCCAAAGGCCCTTCTCAGGGCCAACCCAAAGGCCCTTCTCAGGGCCAACCCAAAGGCCCTTCTCAGGGCCAACCAAAAGGCCCTTCTCAGGGCCAACCCAAAGGCCCTTCTCAGGGCCACTCTGACGCTCCGGTGTCAGAAGCTAGCCGCGCGCCGTCTGCGGCAGGCTTTTTGGCGGATGAGTCGTCCGACAACGACTCACTATTCAGTGTGTCGGACGCGAACGACTCTCGCTCGCGGAAGCGGGTCCACCTGAGTGGTGGGTCCGGGGGTTCCCAAGCCTCGGGGTCAAAGGCAAAAAAGCCGACGACCGTGGCCGCGGATACCCATGTCGTTGGGCTCGCGGACGCCCAACACAAGTTGGACCTGGCCCGGCGGGCGCAGCTCCAGCAAGAGCTGGAGGAGCGGGTTGCGGCCAAAGAAAAACGGGCGCACGTCGCCCGAGCTAAGTCCGGGTACGGTGCGTCCCGCGTTCTGTACGCAGACCACTCTCTCGCCGAGCTGGAGAGGATGGCGGAAGAGGACGAAGAGGAGATCGTGGAGGTCGCCTCTAAGTCCTCCAACTTGAAAGGGACCTTTCAAAAGGCCCTGAAAAGCCGGGCCGCAAGCATGCGCGGTGTCGTCGCGGAGCTGATCCAGCGCACGAGCACCGACGAGACACGGCAACTGCAGGCGAAAGTAGATCGGCTGCAGTTGGAGGTCAGCCAGCTTCATCAGAAGCTGGCTGAAGCCACGGCCCAGCCACAACAGGCCCGGACGAGCCCTGTGGCAGAAGGCCCATCTTCCAACCTTGAGGATATCATCCGCAAGGTTGTGATGGAGGAGAGGGCCTTCACAAGGGCCTGCTTAGCGGGCATCGAGGACCGGCTCTTGCCGGAGAAACGCCTCCGACCGCCGCTTGCGGCGACTAAGAGGCAGCCGAGCGAGCCGGGGCCGTCCTCCTCCCAGGCGGAAGACACCCTCCTCCCTGCCACCACCCCGTCCAACGAGTGGACGGAAGTGGTACGTAAGGGGAAGGGCGGGGGCAAGAAATCGGCGAAGGCCGTACCTGCTGTCCCCGCCACCACCGCTCCCAGTCGGTCGCAGACGACCGGCAAGGGAAAGGGGAAAGGTAAAGGGAGGGGAAAGGGCAAGCTAGTCCCCCCGAAAACCGCAGCCGTCGTGGTGACGCTCACCGCGGAGGCTGCGGAGCGAGGGGAGACTTATATGTCCATTTTGATGCGGGCGCGTGCCAATGCCGATCCCACCCGACTGGGGATCGGCAGCGTGTCTTGCCGGCGGACACAAGCCGGGGCTCGAATTTTCGAGTTCCCGGGGGCCGAGGGGAGTGCCCATGCGGACCTCTTCGCAGCAAAGCTGCAAGAGGTCATCGCAGACTCGGCCAAGGTGGCCCGACCAGTCAAGTCGGTGGCCATTGAGGTGATGGAGCTCGACGACTCCGTCACCAAGGAGGAGGTGGTGGCGGCGGTCGCAGCGGTAGGGGGCTGTGGTGCCGCAGCGGTGCAAAGCCGGGACATAAGGCCCGGCCGCGGTGGCATGGGTACCATTCGCCTCGAGTGCCCAGTCGCCGCTGCCAAAGCCGTCCTTGCCAAGGGACGGCTGCTGGTCGGGTTTAGCTCGGGTGCAGTCCGGGCACTCGAGGACCAGCCTCTGCGGTGTTTCCGGTGCTTCGGCATCGGACACACCCGGCCCATGTGTCCGTCCACGGTAGACAGGACGGACACGTGCTACCGCTGCGGCAAGAACGGCCACAAAGCCGTGTCTTGTGAGGCCGCCAAGCCACACTGCGCGGTGTGTGCCGCCAGTGGCCGCCCGGCAGGCCACGTAATGAAGGGGAGGAACTGTAATCCTCCCCATAAGCGGGGCAAAGCGCAGGTGCCGACCGGGCCTGCTGCTGCTGCTACTTGCTCCGTCGTTCCCGCGGCGGCTGCGGAGGAGGGTGCGATGTCCGACTGATGGATAGGGTCGAACATCGCATCCTTCAGGTGGTGCGGCCTTCCACTGACTCCCCTCCCCTCTCGCTCTCAGAGAGGGGACCGGGATACGTGGCCGCCGCGTGGGGAGACATGGCCCTGGTGGGGGTCTATTTCTCCCCAAACCACCCTGTCAGGAGCGCGAGCGGGAGGACGACCCTCTCGCTGCGCCGCTCCGCATACGAAGAAGGGGTCGGAGAAGGCACCGTCCTCTCCCTCCTCTTGGTGGCGACGGGCGGGCGACAGGCACGGGGGTGCCTTCGCCCGCATTGCACCCGTCACCACCTTCGTCGGTCATTCCCGGACCCCCTGTGAGGGGCCCGCCATGAAGGGCAATCGTCGGCGGAGGACTGGACGTAAAGGCTATGCCGGTTTCCCAGTCCCCCGCCACTAGGACGAAGCGGGAATTTTCGCTGGGTCGTTTTAGTGGGTATACCGGGTCAGACCCGGGGAGTCCCACATACCCCTCTCATCCCCCGATGGGAGGGTATGCGTAATGCATTTTTTCCCAGGGTCAAAAAAAAAAAAAAAAAAAAAAAAAAAAAAAAGGTTAGGTTAGGTTGGGGGACCACCCCACAGTGCTTGCGTCCACGTCGCGTCCCCTGGAAACGGCCCAGTTCTGACCACCGTAACGGAGTGGCAGACTGGGTACGGCCAAAGTGCACTGTGCTCTCGTAGCTTCTTACTGCTTGCCTTGCGAACTACGATTGTCGAATGTCTAAACTTACGCGGAGCGCCTCCGGGCGAAAATCAAAAGGCCCTTCTCAGGGCCAACCCAAAGGCCCTTCTCAGGGCCAACCCAAAGGCCCTTCTCAGGGCCAACCCAAAGGTCCTTCTCAGGGCCAACCCCAAGGCCCTTCTCAGGGCCAACCCAAAGGTCCTTCTCAGGGCCAACCCAAAGGCCCTTCTCAGGGCCACCTAAAAGGCCCTTATCAGGGCCACTCCGACGCTCCGGCGTCAGAAGCAAGCCGCGCGCCTTCTGCGGCTGGCTTCTTAGCGGACGAGTCATCCGATAATGACTCGCTTTTTGGTGTGTCGGACGCGAGCGGCTCTCGCTCGCGGAAGCGGGTCCACCTGAGTGGTGGATCAGAGGGTTCTCAAGCCTCGGGTTCGAAGGCTAAAAAGCCGACGACCGTGGCCGCAGATACCCACAACGTTGGGCTCGCGGACGCTCAACGCCAGCTGGACCTGTTCCGGCGAGCGCAGCTCCAGCAAGAGCTGGAGGAGAAGGTAGCCGCCAAAGAGAAGCGGGCGCACGTCACCCGGGCCAAGTCCGGGTACGGTGCATCCCGGGTTATATACGCGGACCACTCTTTAGAGGAGCTAGAGAGAATGGCGGAGGAGGACGAGGAGGAGATCGTGGAGGTCGCCTCTAAGTCCTCCAACTTGAAGGGGACCTTCCAGAAGGCCCTCAAGAGCCGGGCCGCTAGCCTGCGCGGTGTCGTCGCGGAGCTAGTCCGACGAAAGACCACCGACGAGACACGGCAATTGCAGGCGAAGGTGGATCGCCTGCAGTCGGAGGTCAGCCAGCTTCATCAGAAGCTGGCTGAAGCCACGGCCCAGCCACAACAGGCCTGGACGAGCCCTGCGGCAGAAGGCCCATCCTCCAACCTTGAGGATATCATCCGTAAGGTTGTCATGGAGGAGAGGGCCTTCACAAGGGCCTGCTTAGCGGGCATCGAGGACCGGCTCTTGCCGGAGAAACGCCTCCGACCACCGCTTGCGGCGGATAAGAGGCAGCCGAGCGAGCCGGAGCCGTCCACCTCCCAGGCGGTCGATGCCCTTCTCCCTGCCACCACCCCGTCCAACGAGTGGACGGACGTGGTCCGTAGGGGGAAGGGCAAAGGGAAAAAGTCGGTGACGGCTGTCCCTGCCGTCCCTGCCGTCCCCGCCACCACTGCCCCCCGCCGGTCGCAGACGACCGGCAAGGGAAACGGGAAGGGGAAAGGGAGGGGAAAAGGGAAGCTTGTCCCCCCAAAAACCGCAGCCGTCGTGGTGACGCTCACCGCGGAGGCTGCGGAGCGAGGGGAGACATATATGTCAGTTTTGGTGCGGGCGCGTGCCAATGCCGATCCCACCCAACTGGGGATCGGCAGCGTGTCTTGCCGGCGGACACAAGCCGGGGCTCGAATTTTCGAGTTCCCGGGGGCCGAGGGGAGTGCCCATGCGGACCTCTTCGCAGCAAAGCTGCAGGAGGTCATCGCAGACTCGGCCAAGGTGGCCCGACCAATCAAGTCGGCGGCCATTGAGGTGACGGAGCTCGACGACTCCGTGACCAAGGAGGAGGTGGTGGCGGCGGTCGCAGCGATAGGGGGCTGTGAGGCCGCGGCGGTGAAAGGCCGGGACATAAGGCCCGGCCGCGGCGGCATGGGCACCATTCGCCTCGAGTGCCCAGTCGCCGCTGCCAAAGCCGTCCTTGCCAAGGGACGGCTGCCGGTCGGGATTAGCTCGGGTGCAGTCCGGGCCCTCGAGGACCAGCCTCTGCGGTGTTTCCGGTGCTTCGGCATCGGACACACCCGACCCATGTGTCCGTCCACGGTAGACAGGACGGACACGTGCTACCGCTGCGGCAAGAACGGCCACAAAGCCGTCTCTTGTGAGGCCGCCACGCCACACTGCGCGGTGTGTGCCGCCAGTGGTCGCCTTGCAGGCCACGTTATGAAGGGGAGGAAATGTAATCCTCCCCCTAAGCGAGGCAAAGCGCACGCGCCGATTGGCCGCTCCGTCGTTCCTGCGGCGGCTGCGGAGGAGGGTGCGATGTCCGACTGATGGATACGGTCGTACATCGCATCCTTCAGGTGGTGCGGTCTTCCACTGACTCCCCTCCCCTCTCGCTCTTAGAGAGGGGACCGGGATACGTGGCCGCCGCGTGGGGAGACATGGCCCTGGTGGGGGTCTATTTCTCCCCAAACCACCCTCTCACGAAGCGCGAGCGGGAGGTCGACCCTCTCGCTGTGCCGCTCCACAGACGAAGAAGGGGTCGGAGAAGGCACCGTCTTCTCCCTCCTCGTGGTGGCGACGGGCGGGCGACAGGCACGGGGGTGCCCTCGCTCGCATTGCACCCGTCACCACCTTCGTCAGTCATTCCCGGGCCCCTGTGAGGGGCCCGCCATGAAGGGCAATCGTCGGCGGAGGACTGGACGTAAAGGCTATGCCGGTTTCCCAGTCCCCCGCCACTCGGACGAAGCGGGAATGTCGCTGGGTCGTTTTAGTGGGTATACCGGGTCAGACCCGGGGAGTCCCACATACCCCTCTCATCCCCCGATGGGAGGGTATGCGTAATGCATTTTTTCCCAGCGTCAAAAAAAAAAAAAAAGGTTAGGTTAGGTTAGGTTAGGTTTTTTTTTTTTTTTTTTTTTTTTTTTTTTTTTTTTTTTTGTGCTTTTCCCCGTTCATGGAAACAACGGGACCTTGCTATTCTAATTTACTCTTTCATTCTAGTTCTCGCATTTATTCCTCTCGCACTTTCATGCTTCATACTTTGTCTTTCTTGCATACATCCTTTCATTCTTAGCCGGGTGGGACTCCCGCTATTTAATCTATCTATCTAGGTTAACTTTTATTTTTATTTCTTTATTAGGGGTATTAAAGTACACAGCTCTGTTTTCTTTACAATATTTGCTTAGCTTATTACATTTTTCTTTTCTTAAAATCTATTTCTTACTTACTATATTTTTACATGCTGAGGTTTTGTTTATTCTCTATTTCTATTACAATACATAATATTTTCTAGTTTCATACTATCTTATAAGTTATCTTAAAATTTTTAGCTCTACATTTCTATAATCTTATACAATACAGTGTTAAATCTAATACTTTTACTTATTCTTATTTCCTAGCAGATTCTTAGTTAGTTGTCAGTTACCTTTTTTAAGTCCAAATATATACATTGTACATGCGTATTACATGGCGATTTGCTGTACTTATTTGGTTTTATAACATGAGGTTTGGACCTACTTAATTTGTCACGGCTATTTGGTTAAGTTTTTGAACTGTTATACGGGCTTATGTGAGTTTCTTTTGCGTTTTTTAAACTATTTTTTTTTTTTTTTTTTTTTTTTTTTTTTTTTTTTTTCCTTTATTTTGCGGCAATAATATATACATATACTTTATTATATAATATTTATTGTCTTTTCTTGAGCCTGGGGATTTTAATTTTCTTAACTTTTTAGAGTGTTGACTGGTGTGTTTGTTCGATGTTTTGTGTGTGTTTATGATATACTCGTATATGTAACAATATATTTTATATATCTGTGTATGTTTGAGTGCTTTGGTTTCCATGAATCTGTACTCCCAGTTTGTGTTACTGTATTGGTGTGTTACTGTGTGTGTTGTGTGTGTGTCATGAGCCCTAAGTAGTAGTTCAGGCATATGCAGTTGTCGTCCGAGCCAGGTAGTCCCATTTCTTTCGGATCGGGCATTCCACACTGAATGCGTTATGGTCGGTCCTCTGTAGCTTCGAATGCGAACAGTTGCAGCACTGCGGCCCACTACCGGCAACAAATTCCACGCACTTCTCTCGTAAGTGCGGTCCTCCGCAGTGACTACATCTGTCCGCACTCTCAGTGCAAAATTTCCGGCCATGTCCAAACGCCAGACATTTCGTGCACTGGATGAGCGGCGACTGATCCTCCACCCTGACCCTCTGCAGGTCAAGGTAAAGGGCTCCAGCCTCCGTCATCCTCTGCCATACACTCGGTCTGACTTGGACGACAACGTGCGCCGTTTTTGGGTTCCTCGTCCTTTTCTTATATTTAATCATCATTTCCTTTTCATCTTCGCCTAGGTCCCTGAAAATGTTAGCGTTCTGGGAGTAGAGTGCCCTAACCATCTCGTCGTCGTTACTGTCCAAAAAGACGTCTTTTAGGACGACGAGAGGGTTTTTATTTTTCATGGGCGCTACTGTTAGTCCCTCGCCTCGGCTCTCAATCATGTCCTTAACTTTCTTAAACTCCGCCTCTGAGTCGCAGCCCAGTATAACAGTCTGGTTCTTAGCCTTTCTGACTTTGTTGATTTTTAAGCCAGTTTCCCTGGCATCGACCGCCTTCTTCACTCTGGCTAACACCTCGTCCGCAGTCTCTTGACTGCCCTCGAGTGTGACCGCCATCGAGTGTAGTGCCGGCCGATACCCGGGTCTGGCTGCCGTGACGTTGGCGTAAGATGGCACCTCAGTTTTAGGCTCGGTTTCCGCTCTCTTTATGGCCTCCTTAATGTCTCTAGCGGCTTCATCAATCCTGAGCTCGAGGACACCCTGCCCCACCTCAACCTTGCAGCTGAGGTCCTCGAACTCACTGCCGATCTTTTCTAAGAGGTCGGCACCGCTTTCATTGATCTCTTCTTTGATGTCTGAGGTGACTTTTGAGACCATTCCCTCAAGTTGGCCGAGCCGCGTCTCCAGGTTCGACTCCACCCTCTCTAGCCTTCCCAGTATGACCTCCGATAGTTCGGGTGAGGTAGGCTTGGTGGTTTTTGTGGGAGGAACCGTTCCGGGCGCCGTCTCCAGGCACTTAACGCGCTTGCTCAGCTCGAACAAGGTCCGCAGGCACTTGTCCGACTGTGTCTCCAGGAAAATCTTAATGTCTTTCCTCATCTGAGGGTAACCTTGGACTCTAATCGGGATGTCCTCAAATGTCTTCATGACCTCCTGGAGTAGTTTGTCTGTGGACGAAGTGGTGTAGATGCTGGTTTGTTGCTTGTACGCATCCATTATGTCTATCGACCTCCTTTTGCGCTCTGGCCTGCGGATAAATGTTTTTGCGGCGTCCAGCGCCTGTCCTGGCTGTCCTGCTAGACTGGGGGTGGTGGTGGGAGCGACGGCACCAGAGGTCCCTGCCGACGGCGACAGTGGCGTTTTGGCAGTCGCGGTAGCCTCCTGTGTTCCGCCGGCGCCGGCCCCCGCCCCTCTCCCTGTTACTGGGGTGCGAATTCCGGACATCATGTTGTTAATTAGGTTCCGCTGTTTGGTGTTATGTGTCTGTGTGTATAGGGCACAGCAAGAGAACGGGGAGAAGTAATGTCAAGTGGTCTGCACACAGTGTAAAGAATGTGTGCAGTTCAAGTAAAATAAATAAACAATAAACAAGTCAAGGGAAAGAACACAAGAAAGTTAAGAGGTAGGTGGGTGTAAAAGCCTTGGGATATCAATATCCACAAGGGTCCAGCCTTCGCTCAAAAGAGCGGGTCAAGAGGGTCTAACACTACACGTAAAAATAATAAATGAAACAATTAAAAACTAAATTAATAAAATAGGAAGCAATTTGTTCTGTCCCCCGTAGTAAACGGTTAAAATAATTAAATAATAAATTAAATTTTAAAGTAGTCAATAGGGTCAAAAATGTTGAGTCAAGGTCGGACAATGCAAATCCGCAATTAAAATTTTTCTATCTCTTTTTGGCTCCGAGATACAGGTGTTTTAGTTTGGGAGTGGTGGGGGAGGGTCCAAACAGGGGGGGAGGGTACCTGATGTGCGGCTTTAACCGTGGTGTCGTAGACACCACGTGCCCGAATCTGGGGTCGGACTTGCTCTATCTCCTCCCGTTCCCGAGATATGGCTATTTGAAATATAAAGGGAAGAGGGTTGGGAAGGGAAAAAGTGGGGGGGATGGAGTCCTCGTGTGTGACTTTCACCGTGGTTTCTTTGAAACCACACAGGCTGAATTTGAGGTCAGATCTTCGCTATCTCCTCTCGTTCCCAAGATATGGCACTTAATGCATATACAGGTGTAAACAAACCCTAGTGGGTGTAAATGGACCTTACGTGGGAACGAGGGAGCGGGGGTGTAGGATATGGAGTGTTAGTTGGGTGTTTTGGATGGTTATTTGGAATGGGATAAGGAAAGTTTTTGGAGGGGAGGGGGGTATGTTTTGAGGGGGGGGGGGGGAGTGTCCCGGATATATAGGCTGTGATGTCACAGTACGGCTGAGGGCCTCTTGTTGGAAAGTTTTTGGAATTTGGATGGGGAAGTGTTTTGGAAAGGAGGGGGAAGGGGTGGTTAGAGGGGGGTGGTATCCCGGAGATGTCAAAATAGTGTGATTGTATGGCTGAGGGCCTCTGTTTATCGTTATTTACTGAAATTTTGGTACTAAAAGAAACTTTTGCCTTTAGGCTCAGGTGTCGCTTTGGGGTAAAAATGAAAAAAAAATAAAAGTTAGGGGTGGGGTTGTGTTAAGGATGGCCGGGGGGACACGGCACAAATCCAATACTTTGTATTGGATTTGTAGATTGCTGTTAAAAATGAGCTATCTGGCTCCGTTCCGGAGTTATGTGCGTTTTTTTTTATTTTCTGAGTCCTAGGTTCGATTCCCGGTTGGTGAAATCAGATTTAATATTTAAATTTTGCAATTTTCTATCTCTGCTCGGGCTTAGGCTTAAACAAGTTTCCAGTTACTAAATATTATATTTTGCTCCAGAAGTTTCTCGTTTTCGGGAACAAACAGTGAGGAGGCCGTAGCTTATTGACAGAAGTTGATGTTGTCGACAAAGTTAATTTTCGGTTATTTGCCAGGCACTTCCTCCACTCCAAAGGTCAAAATAAATGTCCTGTTTAAGGCGCGTGGGTTTTTGTGGGTTCGGCTGAAAGTGGGGGAGCCGCCCTTCTCCCAGACCTGTGTTTCGGATTTTTCGGCTTAAGGGTTTGCGTGTGAAGTAGCCGCTAATGGGGTTGTTTACGGTTACACAGCCGCAAAGGCTGTGGTTTTTTGACTTCCCGTACACCGAAAAACCCGAAACTTGGCCGAGACGTAGGCCTGCTCGAAAGCTAGGCTCTCTCAAAACCTCGGGTGCACACGACCCCTTTTCAACCCCCAGGAGTACACTTTCAAAGAATTTTTCGAGACAGTTCCAATTAAAATTAATTTTTTTGCAATAAAATGATAGTCTAAAAATCTACAACTACGCTAATTCTAAAGTAATACACTTAATTTACTTGAAAAAGGTTTAACAAATATTTTTAGGGTTGAATTGGCCAACCCCCAATTTTTTGAAACATTAAATCACATATATCTAAATAACTACTGCTACGATTTTCACGAAAATTAAAATACAAATAGAGTTTACTTAACTAAATTTTTAGAGTCCATAAAAAACACACGTCGTCGATCTCGTTCTCCCGGAAAAAATTGTTGAAAATAACACAGATTTTGCAACCTTGTTTTGAGGGTCTTCCACAAGGAATTTTCCTGTTGTATTTTGGTCTCCCGGCTCCTCGTCCGTGTCGTCTTTGGGTTTGGGTTCCAGATCCTGTTGGAACCCTCGGGAACTCCGACCACGTTCCACGTGGTATTGTTGTTTTCTCTGTTATCTCCGGAACCCCAAGTCGGAAAATTCCGAGTGAGGTGTCCAGAGATAGGTCTTCTTACAGCGCACCAGGCTGCAGTCACAGATTTTTGACCGCCCACTCAAAATCGAGCGGCGTCGCGTTTTGAACGTTTTTCACTGCGGTTTTTTACCGTTTTTCTTCACAATTTCCACTTTTCACCAATAAAATTTCCACCATCAGGTGCGCCTTGGCGGCCCGCACAAAATGACGTATCGCACTTGTAGTTTTTCGCGAAAAATACTATTTTTGCGATTTTTCGACCGCGGAGCGAATTAAAAGTGATCTGATCGCGACGGGGGGTGCCGTGAGACTGGGTTAGGTTAGGTTAGGTTAGGTTAGGTTAGGTTAGGTTAGGTTGGGGGACCACCCCACAGTGCTTGCGTCCACGTCGCGTCCCCTGGAAACGGCCCAGTTCTGACCACCGTAACGGAGTGGCAGACTGGGTACGGCCAAAGAGCACTGTGATCTCGTATCGATTATACCCTTGACTTGCGATTTACGAGCTTGCTGGAAAATGCCAAAATTAACGCGGAGCGCCTCCGGGCGAAAACCAAAAGGCCCTTCTGAGGGCCAACCCAAAGGCCCTTCTCAGGGCCAACCCCAAGGCCCTTCTCAGGGCCAACTCCAAGGCCCTTCTCAGGGCCAACCCAAAGGCCCTTCTCAGGGCCAACCCAAAGGCCCTTCTCAGGGCCAACCCAAAGGCCCTTCTCAGGGCCAACCAAACGGCTCTTCTCAGGGCCAACCAAAAGGCCCTTCTCAGGGCCACCCCGACGTTACGGCGTCTGAAGCTAGCCGCGCGCCGTCTGCGGCAGGCTTCTTGGCGGACGAGTCGTCTGACAACGACTCACTGTTTAGTGTGTCGGACGCGAGCGGCTCTCGCTCGCGGAAGCGGGTCCACCTGAGCGGTGGGTCCGAGGGTTCCCAGGCCTCGGGGTCCAAGGCAAAAAAGCCGACGACCGTGGCCGCGGATACCCACAATGTTGGGCTCGCGGACGCCCAACGCAAGTTGGACCTGGCCCGGCGAGCGCAGCTCCAGCAAGAGCTGGAGGAGAAGGTCGCCGCCAAAGAGAAGCGGGCGCACGTCACCCGGGCCAAGTCCGGGTACGGTGCGTCCCGCGTTACATACGCGGACCACTCCCTTGAGGAGCTCGAAAAAATGGCGGAGGAGGACGAGGAGGAGATCATGGAGGTCGCCTCTAAGTCCTCCAATCTTAAGGGGACCTTCCAGAAGGCCCTCAAGAGCCGGGCCGCGAGCTTGCGCGGTGTCGTCGCGGAGCTGGTGCGTCGCAAGACCACCGACGAGACGCGGCAACTGCAGGCGAAGGTCGATCGCCTGCAGTCGGAGGTCAGCCAGCTTCATCAGAAGCTGGCCGAAGCCACGGCCCGGCCACAAGAGGCCCGGACAAGCCCTGCGGCAGAAGGCCCATCCTCCAACCTTGAGGATATCATCCGCAAGGTTGTGATGGAGGAGAGGGCCTTCACAAGGGCCTGCTTAGCGGGCATCGAGGACCGGCTCTTGCCGGAGAAGCGCCTCCGACCGCCGCTTGCGGCGGATAAGAGGCAGCCGAGTGAGCCGGGGCCGTCCTCCTCCCAGGCGGAAGACACCCTACTCCCTGCCACCACCCCGTCCAACGAGTGGACGGATGTGGTCCGCAAGGGAAAGGGCAAAGGGAAAAAGTCGGCGACGGCTGTCCCTGCCGTCCCTGCCGTCCCCGCCACCACTGCACCCAGCCGGTCACAGACGACCGGCAGGGGAAACGGGAAGGGAAGAGGAAGGGGAAAAGGGAGGCTTGTCCCCCCAAAAACCGCAGCCGTCGTGGTGACGCTCACCGCGGAGGCTGCGGAGCGAGGGGAGACATATATGTCAGTCTTGGTGCGAGCGCGTGCTAATGCCGATCCCACCCAACTGGGGATCGGCAGCGTGTCTTGCCGGCGGACACAAGCTGGGGCTCGAATTTTCGAGTTCCCGGGGGCCGAGGGGAGTGCCCATGCGGACCTCTTCGCTGCAAAGCTGCAAGAGGTCATCGCAGACTCGGCCAAGGTGGCCCGACCAGTAAAGTCGGCGGCCATTGAGGTGACGGAGCTCGACGACTCCGTCACCAAGGAGGAGGTGGTGGCGGCGGTCGCAGCGATAGGGGGCTGTGGCGCCGCGGCGGTGCAAGGCCGGGACATAAGGCCCGGCCGCGGCGGCATGGGCACCATTCGCCTCGAGTGCCCAGTCGCCGCAGCCAAAGCTGTCCTTGCCAAGGGACGGCTGCCGGTCGGGATTAGCTCGGGTGCAGTCCGGGCCCTCGAGGACCAGCCTCTGCGGTGTTTCCGGTGCTTCGGCATCGGGCACACCCGACCCATGTGTCCGTCCACGGTAGACAGGACGGACACGTGCTACCGCTGCGGCAAGAACGGCCACAAAGCCGTCTCTTGTGAGGCCGCCACGCCACACTGCGCGGTGTGTGCCGCCAGTGGTCGCCTGGCAGGCCACGTGATGAAGGGGAGAAAATGTAATCCTCCTCCTAAGCGAGGCAAAGCGCACGCGCCGATTGGCCGCTCCGTCGTTCGTGCGGCGGCTGCGGAGGAGGGTGCGATGTCCGACTGATGGATAGGGTCGAACATCGCATCCTTCAGGTGGTGCGGTCTTCCACTGACTCCCCTCCCCTCTCGCTCTTAGAGAGGGGACCGGGATACGTGGCCGCCGTGGGGAGACATGGCCCTGGTGGGGGTCTATTTCTCCCCAAACCACCCTCGCACGAAGCGCGAGCGGGAGGTCGACCCTCTCGCTGTGCCGCTCCACAGACGAAGAAGGGGTCGGAGAAGGCATCGTCCTCTCCCTCCTCGTGGTGGCGACGGGCGGGCGACAGGCACGGGGGTGCCCTCGCCCGCATTGCACCCGTCACCACCTTCGTCAGTCATTCCCGGGCCCCTGTGAGGGGCCCGCCATGAAGGGCAATCGTCGGCGGAGGACTGGACGTAAAGGCTATGCCGGTTTCCCAGTCCCCCGCCACTCGGACGAAGCGGGAATGTCGCTGGGTCGTTTTAGTGGGTATACCGGGTCAGACCCGGGGAGTCCCACATACCCCTCTCATCCCCCGATGGGAGGGTATGCGTAATGCATTTTTTCCCAGCGTCAAAAAAAAAAAAAAAAAAAAAAAAGGTTAGGTTAGGTTTCCCGGGCCCCTGTGAGGGGCCCGCCATGAAGGGCAATCGTCGGCGGAGGACTGGACGTAAAGGCTATGCCGGTTTCCCAGTCCCCCGCCACTCGGACGAAGCGGGAATGTCGCTGGGTCGTTTTAGTGGGTATACCGGGTCAGACCCGGGGAGTCCCACATACCCCTCTCATCCCCCGATGGGAGGGTATGCGTAATGCATTTTTTCCCAGCGTCAAAAAAAAAAAAAAAAAAAAAAAAGGTTAGGTTAGGTTAGGTTTTTTTTTTTTTTTTTTTTTTTTTTTTTTGTTTGGGCAGGAGTGGGAAATCCCCGCGGACACCTCGACTATTTCTCAGGAATTTCTCTTGTGAGACAGTCGAGGTAGTGCCGGACTTGAACCGGCTAAAAACCACTCCTGCCAAGCCAGTGTCCCTCTAACATGGTGATCAGAGTCCTTAACACCTTTCGTTTTGGCTTGTATACGAAATTAGGTGGCCGGAGAGACCACTTGAGTGCATTTTGGTTATACGTATAGAATACCTATTTTTAAAACATCTTAAAAATTTCTTTTATATTTATTTTACTTTACGCTCTACGAGTACTATCTTGTTTATGTGTATGAACAATTACAACTATTTCACACTATGCTTTTTATTTTACTAACGTCTTTAAATTTATTGCTGTAATCATAATTTATGTCAATTATTAACCCTAACATTTATGCCCTTATTCAGATTTCTTGTTCTACTTACTTTTGTTTCCCATTTTTATTTTTTGTTCTAATGGCTATTTCATTTTTAACTGTATGATATCTACAGTATATATTCAATATATAATTAAATATCATTATTATTTTTATATACTTCACGAAATGGGTTTATGTCTATGAAAGTGTTCAAATTCCAAAAGTAGCCAAATTCGACACAGCATGACATACCCACCAGGGCTGGCACCGGCTCCAGCATAACTTGAGCCAGTTTCTCATGAAACGGACTCAATTTACGTTTCCACATACTGCCAACGCTGGTGGTTGTCTCAACGCATCTGGTTCTTGGTTGGGACGAACTGGTTTTACCTGTGTGCTTGGAAGTGGACGCATCGCCAACTTTAGCAGTAAGCTATCGAAGCTCTTGCGAATGCGTCCCACTTCCTTCGCACTGGGCATTCGTTGCTGAATGCGTTGTGCTCAGTGGCCCCTTGTTTTTCTCTGGTGCAGTTCACGCAAATCGCTGCTTTGCCGATCTGTCTATCCGGGCAGTCTGCCCTGAGGTGAACTCCACCGCAGTGGGTACACAGATCGGCTGGCTCCGTGCACAGGCGTTTCCCGTGCCCGTATGCCAAGCAGCGAGTGCACTGCACCAGAGGCGTCTGGTCTTCGACGCGAACTCGTTGGAGGTCGATGCGGAGTTTTCCCTCCTCAATCGCCCTCCGCCAGATAATAGGAGACACACCAAGCACAACGTGATTCGCATGCGGGTTTCTAGTTTTTCGTCGGTATTTAACCACCATCCTCTGTTCCTCATCGCCGAGCCCGTGAAATATCTCCCGGTTCTGATTCTTAAGGGCTTTCAGAATTTCCTGGTCACTGTGCATGAGTAGCACGTCCCTAAGAATCAGAAGCGGGTCCCGATTTTTCACGTCCTCGACGACGAGGTTTTCTCCGGCAATCTCCAAACGCTTTTTTAGTTTCCTCCTCTCCTCCGTCGTTGCGCACCCCATAATTACCTTTTGGTCCTTGGCCTTACGGACCCTCTCGACACGCACCCATCCCTCCTTCGCGTCCACTGCTTTCCTCACCCTTTCTAAGATCTGGTCCCCCGTATCCATCTCCTCAGTGGAGGAGACAACCACGGAGTGCAGCGTCGTTCGCTCCGGAGCCTGTGCCCCGGTGTGGCTCTTACTGACGGCTGTAATGCTCGCGTAGGTTGTCTCCTCCACCGCTTTCCTGCTGGCCAGACTGTCTCGGAGTGCGTCGAGTTTCTCAGAGTTGTCTCTTAACTCCGAGATGTGCTCCTTTAGGCTGTTTAGGAGCTCAGTCTGGCCAGCAAGGACCTCGGTGGAAATAAGTTGGGGACTACCGCGGTCAGCAGTGGGCGCGAGTTCTGGAATGGCAACGGGTGCAGAAGGGGCCTTATCTCGCTCGGACTCCTTGACCAGCTCATAAAGCCTGTTTATGGCTTCAAGCACCGCAGTCTTTATCTCGGCTTTGAGGTTGCGAGAGTTGCCCAGATTAAGCTTGGCCTTATTTAGGCAAGCTCTCGCCTCCTCGGTACGACTGCGGCGCTTAACCTCAGGCTTTGTGAGCGGTCTTGAGGCATCGATAGCAGCTCGGCGCGTCCCCGGAGTGGCAGGGCCTCCCTGCGACGCAGAAGGAGTCTCGTCTCCGAAGGAGATTCTCCTCCTCGCGGCCACAGACGAAGGCACCGCTTTCTCCGCCGATCGCGGCGAGCCACTAGAGCCTGGAGCCCTCACGGTGCTGGACGGGGTACGAAACATCGTAAAGCTTTGGGAGCAGGTATTGTCTGTACAGAACCCTGTAAAGCGGGGAGCGGTACAACAATATCTGCTCGAGAGGAGAGGTTCAGAGAGGACACTGGTACTCCTGTGACCCTGTAAAGGGGGGAACACAGTAAGTATATAATAACAGAATCAAATAAAATATAAATACAAGAAAGTCGTATAATTATAGTCGCCCTCTTAGGTGCGACTGTCACAATATATTATTTAACAATATAATAATATCTAAAACAAGTAAATTTAAAATTTCCTAAAAAATCAATTATTTACAGTCAGGATGGTTAAAAACGAGCTTTTCCCTAAAGAAATTCCTATCTACAGGCCTAAATTAACTATAAACAATAAAATTATAAAAAGAAAATTTTGCCGAAAATCCCACGTCTACCTTCCAATATACCAGAGGGCGGGTGGGTGGGCAAAATTTTTTCGAGCTAGGGGCGCGTGCGAGGTGTCCAGAGACGCGTCTCCGCGCGGGCTAGCGAGCTGTCGAATAAAACTTATTAAGGACCGAACAAAAATTTTGTGTTTTGGTCAAAAAACCAGTTTTCGAAAGAAAAAATTTTGATTTTCACCCCACAACCTGGAGACCGGGACACGGAACGCGGACCAGAATTCAGGGAAGAAGGGTGAGTACTATTACAACTATAATCTAATTTAAAATGTGAAGGAAAATTTGGAAAAATAATTAATTTTGAGGAATATCTCTGGAATTTAGGGATGAAGTCCAGACGCGCGTGTAAAATGCGCGCGTTATGGTCAGTACGTAGGCGGAGGCCTAGTTATGTCTAAAAACACCGAAAACAGATTGAAAATCGCACGTCTGGAACAGAAAATATCGATGTTTTACTTTTTAACAAGCTTCCTAAGGTAGATTTTGGTACTTACAGAGATGTATGAAAATGACTATTTTTAAGAAAAATGTATGTTTTATTCGGGCTAGGGGCGCGGGCGAGGGGTCCAGAGACGCGTCTCCGCGCGGGCTAGCGAGCTGTCGAATAAAACTTATTAAGGACCGAACAAAAATTTTGTGTTTTGGTCAAAAAACCAGTTTTCGAAAGAAAAAATTTTGATTTTCACCCCACAACCTGGAGACCGGGACACGGAACGCGGACCAGAATTCAGGGAAGAAGGGTGAGTACTATTACAACTATAATCTAATTTAAAATGTGAAGGAAAATTTGGAAAAATAATTAATTTTGAGGAATATCTCTGGAATTTAGGGATGAAGTCCAGACGCGCGTGTAAAATGCGCGCGTTATGGTCAGTACGTAGGCGGAGGCCTAGTTATGTCTAAAAACACCGAAAACAGATTGAAAATCGCACGTCTGGAACAGAAAATATCGATGGTTAGGTTAGGTTAGGTTAGGTTAGGTTAGGTTAGGTTAGGTTAGGTTAGGTTAGGTTAGGTTAGGTTAGGTTAGGTTAGGTTAGGTTAGGTTAGGTTAGGTTAGGTTAGGTTAGGTTAGGTTAGGTTAGGTTAGGTTAGGTTTTTTTTTTTTTTTTTTTTTTTTTTGTTTGGGCAGGAGTGGGAAATCCCCGCGGACACCTCGACTATCCCACAGGAATTTCTCTTGTGAGACAGTCGAGGTAGTGCCGGACTCGAACCGGCTAAAAACCACTCCTGCCTAGCCAGTGTCCCTCTGACGTGATCAGAGCCCTTAGTATCTAGGGTTTTTCTTATCTCGCAACTGTTTGATAAGAGGCCGAGGAGACCACACTCTATTTCTAGTATTTTTCTATAATACAATACTATCTATTTATACCATAGGTTTCGCTATTTTATTATTCCATAAACTACTATTTTACCAAAATATTTTGTTTTAACCAATTTGACTAATTACTTTTACTATTTTCTAAAATTTTTAACTTTTTATGCTACTATACTACTATATTTCCTAAATTCCTTAGCTAAATTTACTATTTTTCCCATATTATCTGTCACTTACCCTTATTTATGCCCTTTCAAGTTGTATTCTGCGCTTTTTATTTTATGTGCCTAAATTTAATTTTGAACGAATTTTAAACATTTTTATTTGTATAATAATATCTAAAATATATATTTACTATACACTAAAATATTATTTAGCTGTTTTTGGAGCTCATTTTAAGGCCTAAATAAAACGTTATTAACAAACAAACAAAAAGTACCAAACACTTTTTAAAACGACGGCAGAAATCGTCGCCCAGTCTGACACAACTTGACGATTCCACTAGAGTTGGCTTACGGTCCAGCATAATTCCAGCCACTTTCTTATGAAAGTGACTCCAATTATCGTTCTCCATTAAGCCAACCCTACTGGTTCGCTCAATGCGTCTGCTATCTGGTTGTGTCAAACCGGTCATCGCTGTATACGTGGAAGTGGGCGCATCGACAACTTTAGCAATATGCTATTGATGCTCTAGCGAATGCGTCCCACTTCCTACGTATCGGGCACAAATCACTGAACGCATTGTGCGAGTGTTCCCCCAGTTTGGCTCTGGTGCAGTTGACGCATACCGCTGCTTCGACCCTGTGCTTGTCTGGGCAGTCCACTCTAAGGTGTGGACCGCCACAGTGGCTGCACAGGTCGGCCGTCTCCGTACACAGGCGCTTGCCGTGGCCATACGAAAGACAGCGGGTGCACTGCACCAGAGGCGTCTGATCTTCGACGCGCACTCTCTGGAGGTCAATACGGAGCTTGCCTCCTTCGAGTGCCCTCCTCCAGATAGCTGGGGTAACACTCAGCACAATACTGCTCACGTGCGGGTTACGTGACTTCTTGCGAAACTTTATACAGATTTTCTGTTCCTCGTCACCGAGGCCGTGAAAGATCTCCTGGTTCTGGTTCTTAAGGGCTCTGAGCACTTCCTCGTCGCTGTGCACTAATAGCACGTCCCTAAGAACCAGAAGCGGGTTTCGATTCTTCACTTCCTCGACGACGAGGTTCTCCCCGGCCTTCTCCAATCGCGCCTTTAATTTTCTCCTCTCCTCCGTCGTTGCGCACCCCATGATGACCTTCTGGTCTTTGGCTTTGCGGACTCTTTCGACACGCACCCATCCCTCCTTCGCGTCCACTGCTTTCCTCACTCTTTCGAGGATTTCGTCCCCCGTATCCATCTCCTCAGTGGAAGAGACAACCACGGAGTGCAGCGTCGTTCGCTCCGGAGCCTGAGCCCCGGCGTGGCTCTTACTGACGGCTGCTTTACTCGCGTAGGTTGTCTCCTCCACCCCTTCCTTGCTGGCCAGACTGTCTCGGAGTCTGTCGAGTTTCTCGGAGTTGTCTCTTAGCTCCGAGATGTGCTCCTTTAGGCTGTTTAGGAGCTCAGTCTGGCCAGCAAGGACCTCGGCGGAAATAGGATGGGGACTACGGTCAGCAGTGGGCGCGGGTTCCGGTATGGCGACGGGTGCGGAAGGGGCCTTATCTCGCTCGGACTCCTTGACCAGCTCATAAAGCCTGTTTATGGCTTCAAGCACCGCAGTTTTTATCTCGGCCTTGAGGTTGCGAGAGTTGCCCAGATTAAGCTTGGCCTTATTTAGGCAAGCTCTCGCTTCCTCAATGCGAGTGCGGCACTTCGCCTCAGGCTTTATGAGCGGTCTTGAGGCGTCAATGGCGGCTCGGCGCGTCCCCGGAGTGGCAGGGCCTCCCTGTGACGCAGAAGGAGTCTCGTCTCCAAAAGAGATTCTCCTCCTCGCGGCCACAGACGGAGGCACCACTTTCTCCGCCGATCGCGGCGAGCCACTAGAGCCTGGAGCCCTTACGGTGCTGGATGGGGTGCGGAACATATTGAATTTTAAGAGCAGGTGGTATCAGAACTGACTCCTGTAAAGAGGGAGTCAGAACGATCTACTCGAGAGGAGAGACTTTTTTGCAAATGGACACTGGACTTATTATGTGTCCCTGTAAAGGGGGGTACACACTAGTAATAATAAAATAAATAATAATCACCTAAATATTAAATACGATATTAAATAATTATAAAATTATGTCAACACTTTTGTGAGCCTTTGCAGCCTCGGTCAAATACGTCAAAAATTGTTAAAAATCCCTAAAAATCAATAAAAATTCCTCAAAAGACTAAATACTAATAAAATCCGAAAAATAAAATTTTGCCTAAAATCCCACGTCTACCTTCCTATAACCCAGAGGGCGGGTGGGTGGGCAAAATTTTTTCGAGCTAGGGGCGCGTGCGAGGTGTCCAGAGACGCGTCTCCGCGCGGGCTAGCGATATATGGAATAAAACGTGGTAGGTGCCGAACAAAAATTTTGACTTTTGGTCAAAAAACCAGTTTTCGAAAGAAAAAATTTGGAATTTCACCCCACAACCTGGAGACCGGGACACGGAACGCGGACCAGAATTCAGGGAAGAAGGGTGAGTACTATTGCAACTATAATCTAAATTAAAATATAAAAGAAAATTTGGAAAAACAATTAATTTTAAGGAATTTCTCTGAAAATAAGGGATGGAGTCCAGACGCGCGTGTAAAGTGCGCGCGATATGGTCAGAACACAGGCGGACGCCTAGTTTGGTCTAAAAAAGCCGAAAACAGCTTCAAAATCGCACGTCTAGAATAGAAGATATCAACGTTTTCGTTTTTGACTGGCTCCCTTAGGTGGATTTTGGTACTTACAGAGATTGTATGAAAAAGACTATTTTTTAGAAAAATGTATGTTTTATTCGAGCTAGGGGCGCGTGCGAGGTGTCCAGAGACGCGTCTCCGCGCGGGCTAGCGATATATGGAATAAAACGTGGTAGGTGCCGAACAAAAATTTTGACTTTTGGTCAAAAAACCAGTTTTCGAAAGAAAAAATTTGGAATTTCACCCCACAACCTGGAGACCGGGACACGGAACGCGGACCAGAATTCAGGGAAGAAGGGTGAGTACTATTGCAACTATAATCTAAATTAAAATATAAAAGAAAATTTGGAAAAACAATTAATTTTAAGGAATTTCTCTGAAAATAAGGGATGGAGTCCAGACGCGCGTGTAAAGTGCGCGCGATATGGTCAGAACACAGGCGGACGCCTAGTTTGGTCTAAAAAAGCCGAAAACAGCTTCAAAATCGCACGTCTAGAATAGAAGATATCAACGTTTTCGTTTTTGACTGGCTCCCTTAGGTGGATTTTGGTACTTACAGAGATTGTATGAAAAAGACTATTTTTTAGAAAAATGTATGTTTTATTCGAGCTAGGGGCGCGTGCGAGGTGTCCAGAGACGCGTCTCCGCGCGGGCTAGCGATATATGGAATAAAACGTGGTAGGTGCCGAACAAAAATTTTGACTTTTGGTCAAAAAACCAGTTTTCGAAAGAAAAAATTTGGAATTTCACCCCACAACCTGGAGACCGGGACACGGAACGCGGACCAGAATTCAGGGAAGAAGGGTGAGTACTATTGCAACTATAATCTAAATTAAAATATAAAAGAAAATTTGGAAAAACAATTAATTTTAAGGAATTTCTCTGAAAATAAGGGATGGAGTCCAGACGCGCGTGTAAAGTGCGCGCGATATGGTCAGAACACAGGCGGACGCCTAGTTTGGTCTAAAAAAGCCGAAAACAGCTTCAAAATCGCACGTCTAGAATAGAAGATATCAACGTTTTCGTTTTTGACTGGCTCCCTTAGGTGGATTTTGGTACTTACAGAGATTGTATGAAAAAGACTATTTTTTAGAAAAATGTATGTTTTATTCGAGCTAGGGGCGCGTGCGAGGTGTCCAGAGACGCGTCTCCGCGCGGGCTAGCGATATATGGAATAAAACGTGGTAGGTGCCGAACAAAAATTTTGACTTTTGGTCAAAAAACCAGTTTTCGAAAGAAAAAATTTGGAATTTCACCCCACAACCTGGAGACCGGGACACGGAACGCGGACCAGAATTCAGGGAAGAAGGGTGAGTACTATTGCAACTATAATCTAAATTAAAATATAAAAGAAAATTTGGAAAAACAATTAATTTTAAGGAATTTCTCTGAAAATAAGGGATGGAGTCCAGACGCGCGTGTAAAGTGCGCGCGATATGGTCAGAACACAGGCGGACGCCTAGTTTGGTCTAAAAAAGCCGAAAACAGCTTCAAAATCGCACGTCTAGAATAGAAGATATCAACGTTTTCGTTTTTGACTGGCTCCCTTAGGTGGATTTTGGTACTTACAGAGATTGTATGAAAAAGACTATTTTTTAGAAAAATGTATGTTTTATTCGAGCTAGGGGCGCGTGCGAGGTGTCCAGAGACGCGTCTCCGCGCGGGCTAGCGATATATGGAATAAAACGTGGTAGGTGCCGAACAAAAATTTTGACTTTTGGTCAAAAAACCAGTTTTCGAAAGAAAAAATTTGGAATTTCACCCCACAACCTGGAGACCGGGACACGGAACGCGGACCAGAATTCAGGGAAGAAGGGTGAGTACTATTGCAACTATAATCTAAATTAAAATATAAAAGAAAATTTGGAAAAACAATTAATTTTAAGGAATTTCTCTGAAAATAAGGGATGGAGTCCAGACGCGCGTGTAAAGTGCGCGCGATATGGTCAGAACACAGGCGGACGCCTAGTTTGGTCTAAAAAAGCCGAAAACAGCTTCAAAATCGCACGTCTAGAATAGAAGATATCAACGTTTTCGTTTTTGACTGGCTCCCTTAGGTGGATTTTGGTACTTACAGAGATTGTATGAAAAAGACTATTTTTTAGAAAAATGTATGTTTTATTCGAGCTAGGGGCGCGTGCGAGGTGTCCAGAGACGCGTCTCCGCGCGGGCTAGCGATATATGGAATAAAACGTGGTAGGTGCCGAACAAAAATTTTGACTTTTGGTCAAAAAACCAGTTTTCGAAAGAAAAAATTTGGAATTTCACCCCACAACCTGGAGACCGGGACACGGAACGCGGACCAGAATTCAGGGAAGAAGGGTGAGTACTATTGCAACTATAATCTAAATTAAAATATAAAAGAAAATTTGGAAAAACAATTAATTTTAAGGAATTTCTCTGAAAATAAGGGATGGAGTCCAGACGCGCGTGTAAAGTGCGCGCGATATGGTCAGAACACAGGCGGACGCCTAGTTTGGTCTAAAAAAGCCGAAAACAGCTTCAAAATCGCACGTCTAGAATAGAAGATATCAACGTTTTCGTTTTTGACTGGCTCCCTTAGGTGGATTTTGGTACTTACAGAGATTGTATGAAAAAGACTATTTTTTAGAAAAATGTATGTTTTATTCGAGCTAGGGGCGCGTGCGAGGTGTCCAGAGACGCGTCTCCGCGCGGGCTAGCGATATATGGAATAAAACGTGGTAGGTGCCGAACAAAAATTTTGACTTTTGGTCAAAAAACCAGTTTTCGAAAGAAAAAATTTGGAATTTCACCCCACAACCTGGAGACCGGGACACGGAACGCGGACCAGAATTCAGGGAAGAAGGGTGAGTACTATTGCAACTATAATCTAAATTAAAATATAAAAGAAAATTTGGAAAAACAATTAATTTTAAGGAATTTCTCTGAAAATAAGGGATGGAGTCCAGACGCGCGTGTAAAGTGCGCGCGATATGGTCAGAACACAGGCGGACGCCTAGTTTGGTCTAAAAAAGCCGAAAACAGCTTCAAAATCGCACGTCTAGAATAGAAGATATCAACGTTTTCGTTTTTGACTGGCTCCCTTAGGTGGATTTTGGTACTTACAGAGATTGTATGAAAAAGACTATTTTTTAGAAAAATGTATGTTTTATTCGAGCTAGGGGCGCGTGCGAGGTGTCCAGAGACGCGTCTCCGCGCGGGCTAGCGATATATGGAATAAAACGTGGTAGGTGCCGAACAAAAATTTTGACTTTTGGTCAAAAAACCAGTTTTCGAAAGAAAAAATTTGGAATTTCACCCCACAACCTGGAGACCGGGACACGGAACGCGGACCAGAATTCAGGGAAGAAGGGTGAGTACTATTGCAACTATAATCTAAATTAAAATATAAAAGAAAATTTGGAAAAACAATTAATTTTAAGGAATTTCTCTGAAAATAAGGGATGGAGTCCAGACGCGCGTGTAAAGTGCGCGCGATATGGTCAGAACACAGGCGGACGCCTAGTTTGGTCTAAAAAAGCCGAAAACAGCTTCAAAATCGCACGTCTAGAATAGAAGATATCAACGTTTTCGTTTTTGACTGGCTCCCTTAGGTGGATTTTGGTACTTACAGAGATTGTATGAAAAAGACTATTTTTTAGAAAAATGTATGTTTTATTCGAGCTAGGGGCGCGTGCGAGGTGTCCAGAGACGCGTCTCCGCGCGGGCTAGCGATATATGGAATAAAACGTGGTAGGTGCCGAACAAAAATTTTGACTTTTGGTCAAAAAACCAGTTTTCGAAAGAAAAAATTTGGAATTTCACCCCACAACCTGGAGACCGGGACACGGAACGCGGACCAGAATTCAGGGAAGAAGGGTGAGTACTATTGCAACTATAATCTAAATTAAAATATAAAAGAAAATTTGGAAAAACAATTAATTTTAAGGAATTTCTCTGAAAATAAGGGATGGAGTCCAGACGCGCGTGTAAAGTGCGCGCGATATGGTCAGAACACAGGCGGACGCCTAGTTTGGTCTAAAAAAGCCGAAAACAGCTTCAAAATCGCACGTCTAGAATAGAAGATATCAACGTTTTCGTTTTTGACTGGCTCCCTTAGGTGGATTTTGGTACTTACAGAGATTGTATGAAAAAGACTATTTTTTAGAAAAATGTATGTTTTATTCGAGCTAGGGGCGCGTGCGAGGTGTCCAGAGACGCGTCTCCGCGCGGGCTAGCGATATATGGAATAAAACGTGGTAGGTGCCGAACAAAAATTTTGACTTTTGGTCAAAAAACCAGTTTTCGAAAGAAAAAATTTGGAATTTCACCCCACAACCTGGAGACCGGGACACGGAACGCGGACCAGAATTCAGGGAAGAAGGGTGAGTACTATTGCAACTATAATCTAAATTAAAATATAAAAGAAAATTTGGAAAAACAATTAATTTTAAGGAATTTCTCTGAAAATAAGGGATGGAGTCCAGACGCGCGTGTAAAGTGCGCGCGATATGGTCAGAACACAGGCGGACGCCTAGTTTGGTCTAAAAAAGCCGAAAACAGCTTCAAAATCGCACGTCTAGAATAGAAGATATCAACGTTTTCGTTTTTGACTGGCTCCCTTAGGTGGATTTTGGTACTTACAGAGATTGTATGAAAAAGACTATTTTTTAGAAAAATGTATGTTTTATTCGAGCTAGGGGCGCGTGCGAGGTGTCCAGAGACGCGTCTCCGCGCGGGCTAGCGATATATGGAATAAAACGTGGTAGGTGCCGAACAAAAATTTTGACTTTTGGTCAAAAAACCAGTTTTCGAAAGAAAAAATTTGGAATTTCACCCCACAACCTGGAGACCGGGACACGGAACGCGGACCAGAATTCAGGGAAGAAGGGTGAGTACTATTGCAACTATAATCTAAATTAAAATATAAAAGAAAATTTGGAAAAACAATTAATTTTAAGGAATTTCTCTGAAAATAAGGGATGGAGTCCAGACGCGCGTGTAAAGTGCGCGCGATATGGTCAGAACACAGGCGGACGCCTAGTTTGGTCTAAAAAAGCCGAAAACAGCTTCAAAATCGCACGTCTAGAATAGAAGATATCAACGTTTTCGTTTTTGACTGGCTCCCTTAGGTGGATTTTGGTACTTACAGAGATTGTATGAAAAAGACTATTTTTTAGAAAAATGTATGTTTTATTCGAGCTAGGGGCGCGTGCGAGGTGTCCAGAGACGCGTCTCCGCGCGGGCTAGCGATATATGGAATAAAACGTGGTAGGTGCCGAACAAAAATTTTGACTTTTGGTCAAAAAACCAGTTTTCGAAAGAAAAAATTTGGAATTTCACCCCACAACCTGGAGACCGGGACACGGAACGCGGACCAGAATTCAGGGAAGAAGGGTGAGTACTATTGCAACTATAATCTAAATTAAAATATAAAAGAAAATTTGGAAAAACAATTAATTTTAAGGAATTTCTCTGAAAATAAGGGATGGAGTCCAGACGCGCGTGTAAAGTGCGCGCGATATGGTCAGAACACAGGCGGACGCCTAGTTTGGTCTAAAAAAGCCGAAAACAGCTTCAAAATCGCACGTCTAGAATAGAAGATATCAACGTTTTCGTTTTTGACTGGCTCCCTTAGGTGGATTTTGGTACTTACAGAGATTGTATGAAAAAGACTATTTTTTAGAAAAATGTATGTTTTATTCGAGCTAGGGGCGCGTGCGAGGTGTCCAGAGACGCGTCTCCGCGCGGGCTAGCGATATATGGAATAAAACGTGGTAGGTGCCGAACAAAAATTTTGACTTTTGGTCAAAAAACCAGTTTTCGAAAGAAAAAATTTGGAATTTCACCCCACAACCTGGAGACCGGGACACGGAACGCGGACCAGAATTCAGGGAAGAAGGGTGAGTACTATTGCAACTATAATCTAAATTAAAATATAAAAGAAAATTTGGAAAAACAATTAATTTTAAGGAATTTCTCTGAAAATAAGGGATGGAGTCCAGACGCGCGTGTAAAGTGCGCGCGATATGGTCAGAACACAGGCGGACGCCTAGTTTGGTCTAAAAAAGCCGAAAACAGCTTCAAAATCGCACGTCTAGAATAGAAGATATCAACGTTTTCGTTTTTGACTGGCTCCCTTAGGTGGATTTTGGTACTTACAGAGATTGTATGAAAAAGACTATTTTTTAGAAAAATGTATGTTTTATTCGAGCTAGGGGCGCGTGCGAGGTGTCCAGAGACGCGTCTCCGCGCGGGCTAGCGATATATGGAATAAAACGTGGTAGGTGCCGAACAAAAATTTTGACTTTTGGTCAAAAAACCAGTTTTCGAAAGAAAAAATTTGGAATTTCACCCCACAACCTGGAGACCGGGACACGGAACGCGGACCAGAATTCAGGGAAGAAGGGTGAGTACTATTGCAACTATAATCTAAATTAAAATATAAAAGAAAATTTGGAAAAACAATTAATTTTAAGGAATTTCTCTGAAAATAAGGGATGGAGTCCAGACGCGCGTGTAAAGTGCGCGCGATATGGTCAGAACACAGGCGGACGCCTAGTTTGGTCTAAAAAAGCCGAAAACAGCTTCAAAATCGCACGTCTAGAATAGAAGATATCAACGTTTTCGTTTTTGACTGGCTCCCTTAGGTGGATTTTGGTACTTACAGAGATTGTATGAAAAAGACTATTTTTTAGAAAAATGTATGTTTTATTCGAGCTAGGGGCGCGTGCGAGGTGTCCAGAGACGCGTCTCCGCGCGGGCTAGCGATATATGGAATAAAACGTGGTAGGTGCCGAACAAAAATTTTGACTTTTGGTCAAAAAACCAGTTTTCGAAAGAAAAAATTTGGAATTTCACCCCACAACCTGGAGACCGGGACACGGAACGCGGACCAGAATTCAGGGAAGAAGGGTGAGTACTATTGCAACTATAATCTAAATTAAAATATAAAAGAAAATTTGGAAAAACAATTAATTTTAAGGAATTTCTCTGAAAATAAGGGATGGAGTCCAGACGCGCGTGTAAAGTGCGCGCGATATGGTCAGAACACAGGCGGACGCCTAGTTTGGTCTAAAAAAGCCGAAAACAGCTTCAAAATCGCACGTCTAGAATAGAAGATATCAACGTTTTCGTTTTTGACTGGCTCCCTTAGGTGGATTTTGGTACTTACAGAGATTGTATGAAAAAGACTATTTTTTAGAAAAATGTATGTTTTATTCGAGCTAGGGGCGCGTGCGAGGTGTCCAGAGACGCGTCTCCGCGCGGGCTAGCGATATATGGAATAAAACGTGGTAGGTGCCGAACAAAAATTTTGACTTTTGGTCAAAAAACCAGTTTTCGAAAGAAAAAATTTGGAATTTCACCCCACAACCTGGAGACCGGGACACGGAACGCGGACCAGAATTCAGGGAAGAAGGGTGAGTACTATTGCAACTATAATCTAAATTAAAATATAAAAGAAAATTTGGAAAAACAATTAATTTTAAGGAATTTCTCTGAAAATAAGGGATGGAGTCCAGACGCGCGTGTAAAGTGCGCGCGATATGGTCAGAACACAGGCGGACGCCTAGTTTGGTCTAAAAAAGCCGAAAACAGCTTCAAAATCGCACGTCTAGAATAGAAGATATCAACGTTTTCGTTTTTGACTGGCTCCCTTAGGTGGATTTTGGTACTTACAGAGATTGTATGAAAAAGACTATTTTTTAGAAAAATGTATGTTTTATTCGAGCTAGGGGCGCGTGCGAGGTGTCCAGAGACGCGTCTCCGCGCGGGCTAGCGATATATGGAATAAAACGTGGTAGGTGCCGAACAAAAATTTTGACTTTTGGTCAAAAAACCAGTTTTCGAAAGAAAAAATTTGGAATTTCACCCCACAACCTGGAGACCGGGACACGGAACGCGGACCAGAATTCAGGGAAGAAGGGTGAGTACTATTGCAACTATAATCTAAATTAAAATATAAAAGAAAATTTGGAAAAACAATTAATTTTAAGGAATTTCTCTGAAAATAAGGGATGGAGTCCAGACGCGCGTGTAAAGTGCGCGCGATATGGTCAGAACACAGGCGGACGCCTAGTTTGGTCTAAAAAAGCCGAAAACAGCTTCAAAATCGCACGTCTAGAATAGAAGATATCAACGTTTTCGTTTTTGACTGGCTCCCTTAGGTGGATTTTGGTACTTACAGAGATTGTATGAAAAAGACTATTTTTTAGAAAAATGTATGTTTTATTCGAGCTAGGGGCGCGTGCGAGGTGTCCAGAGACGCGTCTCCGCGCGGGCTAGCGATATATGGAATAAAACGTGGTAGGTGCCGAACAAAAATTTTGACTTTTGGTCAAAAAACCAGTTTTCGAAAGAAAAAATTTGGAATTTCACCCCACAACCTGGAGACCGGGACACGGAACGCGGACCAGAATTCAGGGAAGAAGGGTGAGTACTATTGCAACTATAATCTAAATTAAAATATAAAAGAAAATTTGGAAAAACAATTAATTTTAAGGAATTTCTCTGAAAATAAGGGATGGAGTCCAGACGCGCGTGTAAAGTGCGCGCGATATGGTCAGAACACAGGCGGACGCCTAGTTTGGTCTAAAAAAGCCGAAAACAGCTTCAAAATCGCACGTCTAGAATAGAAGATATCAACGTTTTCGTTTTTGACTGGCTCCCTTAGGTGGATTTTGGTACTTACAGAGATTGTATGAAAAAGACTATTTTTTAGAAAAATGTATGTTTTATTCGAGCTAGGGGCGCGTGCGAGGTGTCCAGAGACGCGTCTCCGCGCGGGCTAGCGATATATGGAATAAAACGTGGTAGGTGCCGAACAAAAATTTTGACTTTTGGTCAAAAAACCAGTTTTCGAAAGAAAAAATTTGGAATTTCACCCCACAACCTGGAGACCGGGACACGGAACGCGGACCAGAATTCAGGGAAGAAGGGTGAGTACTATTGCAACTATAATCTAAATTAAAATATAAAAGAAAATTTGGAAAAACAATTAATTTTAAGGAATTTCTCTGAAAATAAGGGATGGAGTCCAGACGCGCGTGTAAAGTGCGCGCGATATGGTCAGAACACAGGCGGACGCCTAGTTTGGTCTAAAAAAGCCGAAAACAGCTTCAAAATCGCACGTCTAGAATAGAAGATATCAACGTTTTCGTTTTTGACTGGCTCCCTTAGGTGGATTTTGGTACTTACAGAGATTGTATGAAAAAGACTATTTTTTAGAAAAATGTATGTTTTATTCGAGCTAGGGGCGCGTGCGAGGTGTCCAGAGACGCGTCTCCGCGCGGGCTAGCGATATATGGAATAAAACGTGGTAGGTGCCGAACAAAAATTTTGACTTTTGGTCAAAAAACCAGTTTTCGAAAGAAAAAATTTGGAATTTCACCCCACAACCTGGAGACCGGGACACGGAACGCGGACCAGAATTCAGGGAAGAAGGGTGAGTACTATTGCAACTATAATCTAAATTAAAATATAAAAGAAAATTTGGAAAAACAATTAATTTTAAGGAATTTCTCTGAAAATAAGGGATGGAGTCCAGACGCGCGTGTAAAGTGCGCGCGATATGGTCAGAACACAGGCGGACGCCTAGTTTGGTCTAAAAAAGCCGAAAACAGCTTCAAAATCGCACGTCTAGAATAGAAGATATCAACGTTTTCGTTTTTGACTGGCTCCCTTAGGTGGATTTTGGTACTTACAGAGATTGTATGAAAAAGACTATTTTTTAGAAAAATGTATGTTTTATTCGAGCTAGGGGCGCGTGCGAGGTGTCCAGAGACGCGTCTCCGCGCGGGCTAGCGATATATGGAATAAAACGTGGTAGGTGCCGAACAAAAATTTTGACTTTTGGTCAAAAAACCAGTTTTCGAAAGAAAAAATTTGGAATTTCACCCCACAACCTGGAGACCGGGACACGGAACGCGGACCAGAATTCAGGGAAGAAGGGTGAGTACTATTGCAACTATAATCTAAATTAAAATATAAAAGAAAATTTGGAAAAACAATTAATTTTAAGGAATTTCTCTGAAAATAAGGGATGGAGTCCAGACGCGCGTGTAAAGTGCGCGCGATATGGTCAGAACACAGGCGGACGCCTAGTTTGGTCTAAAAAAGCCGAAAACAGCTTCAAAATCGCACGTCTAGAATAGAAGATATCAACGTTTTCGTTTTTGACTGGCTCCCTTAGGTGGATTTTGGTACTTACAGAGATTGTATGAAAAAGACTATTTTTTAGAAAAATGTATGTTTTATTCGAGCTAGGGGCGCGTGCGAGGTGTCCAGAGACGCGTCTCCGCGCGGGCT